>APFE031316617.1:2249-14421 GCA_000404065.3 Pinus taeda | reverse complement strand
AATTGGACATTAAAAACTCTCTTTGAATCCTGAGTAGTGAAGCCAAAACATTCTACCTAGCATGGAAGTCAAAGCATAAAATAGTGAAACACAGTTAGTTTATCTATGAAGGAAGTCAGAGCATCATTGATGCATTCTGAGTATCATAAGTAAACACCACTGTAATGTAAGTATTGGAATATGCCATCAAAACAAAAAAATACAATAACTCTTCATCAATCTTGATTTGTCTAAGTAGAATCTATGCATTAGGTTAAAAATATACACAGTCTACACATAGAGCAGCAGTTGAGCCAAAAAGTCTCCAACCCTTTGCTAATTCAACCTCTTGCTTTATATATAGCATTTACAACATGTATTCCCTCATCCCTCATCAAGATAATTCGAATTTTCTATGAGTGACACCTATTCTAACCATAAAACAAACCTTTAAATGCATTTGACAACTAACTAATAGTCCTAGAGTCCTAATACAATTAGGAGTACAACTCCTTGTTATGAATAAACCACCTTAACTAAACATTGAACGAATTCTCTAACACCTGCAACATCATGAGGTTGAATTTGATGAAGCCTCCCACATTGTCACCTTACTGCTGATGATAAACCCTAGAAATTAGGGAACATGTTTCCTTGTTTTTAGGATTAGGATCCTTGAAAATTAGCACATGCGAGAGAGCCTTTATCTTCTAATCCATGATAGATTTTACGAAACTGAAGGAGGTTTTTGTATTCTATGATTTCTAGAATAAAAATATCTCTTGGTTTATTAAAACACTTCTCCAACTGCCCAGAATCTCTCCTTCAAACACACGTGTAAAACAGGAAATATTTGTTCTCTGAAATTAGGGTTTCAAAGAAATCTTAGTAACTCCCAACTGATAACACTTATGAAGAAAGTGAGATAGGTTATTATAGAAGGAGAGTTGGTGAAGAGAAACCTCCTTCATAATTCCAAAATACCTTTTCCTATGACCAGAAACTAATCTTGAAAAAGACTACTAAAACTAGAAGACAAAGCTTGGCTTTGAGCAGTTTCGTAGCACAAGTTTAACCACAAATTTCTCCCACCTCATAACGAATTTGAAGAAACTGAAAGTCATTTTTGTAGTCCAGTATGTTAGGAAGAAAAGCCTCTTTCAGTTTTCCAAATTGAGTTCTTAGCTGCTCAGGAACCCTTCTGGAAGTTGACTAGTAAAAGCAGAAAATAAAGTCTTTTATGCTGAAACAGGTTTTTTCAGTGGTTTCGTAGTGCACTACAAAAACTCCTAGTTCACTAATTTCATATCACAAAATAGGCTTTTTACAATGTCTGTGCTACGAAAATGTGGATACATAGCTAATTTCAAAATTTCTTCAAAATGATGTGAGATATGGCTTCTAAACACATGGTGAGGCTTCTAGGATATGGAATGAGGCTGTCAAATTCTATTTGGAAAAGAGAATGACACTATTAAGATGAGATGACTTCAAAACCTATTGTAAGACTATGACTAGAAAAAAGGCAAACTTTACAAAGTTTAGAAACAAAAATTTTAGTATAATAACATATACCATATATTAGATTCCTTGACTTGAATACAAGGAATCTATGTTATATATTCGTTGTGAGTTTATATGAGGTCTAATTGAGTTTTTCTATGCTTTAGTATTTGCATAGTATGCACTAGTCAATATGTGTGTTGGTCAATATAGAGAGCTTGTATGGTTTGTTTACAGTGACATTATTGGGAAATTGATTGAATGTCTGAAGTATTAGAATTTTTAAATACTCTAATACCTTGCACTAATCATGGAATAGTTAACATAAAAAATACAATATTTTTGGCATCAAACTTGCTTCCATAATGTACAAGTTAAAATTGATTTTATGCACCATGAATCATAGCTACAATGGGATGAGCTTGAACAAAAGAGTTGTCATTCTAAATAATTTTCTATTCAAAACAATCCTCTATTCAATATTGATATAGACTCCCATCATAAATAGCAATATAAAGTTGAGGATGATTCATTGTCAGTGAATAGGGCAAGAGAAGATTTGCATGTAGGAGCAGAAATTCAGTCTGCACTTCCTAAGCCGGTCATTAGACCTTGAGAAGAGCTTGTCAGCAACAAGCATAGAACAAGTCTTGGTTATGATAAGGAGGTTCCCTTTCGTAGTCCAGACTACTCCAAACCCATTTAGTTTCATAGTGTTTGGTTTTTGCATGATAGTTCATATTCACGTATCCCTACTCCTTTTAATTCAAAACAAACTGTAAAATGTCAACACTATAATCAAGTTGGCCATGTGAAATATCATGTTTTATATCTTCCTCATGCAAGAATTATGATCAGCGCACTCATTATTCAAGCAAATGATTCAAAAACATTCTGCAAGAACAAAGATTCACCTTAGATGGATTGTTTCTTAGCAATCGGCTTCAACAACCAAGAAGATATTTCACTCATATCACAAAATTTTCTCAAGAGTACTAAAAAGTCTTTCACTAGAGTTTTCTCCATATTCTCACCTTGTATCTGATATGGGGAGGAATCGATGGTCATCTACAAGTTTCAAATATTCATCAACTGAGCTTGAGCCACAACCTAAAATTGTTGTCGAAGCCTACAATCAAAGACGTCCATACCGAGATTTAGGGTTGTAGATAAAGACCAAGAATCCCCTAAGCATGCCTTATCATTGGTGGAATTCCTTAAAAAACTTCAGGTTGCAAAACTCATTTTTTTCTAGGTTGAAGGTCTCCATATCTGAAGCATTATGGAGCACTTCCTCTACTAGAAGACTTCAACTTATTCCTAGATTTGGAAGAGTTTCAAGAATCACACTAAGCATTCCTTTGGTTGGTGGCCTTCCTTAAAGCATGGCAAGTTAAAGAACTACTTTTTTCTAGGTTGAAGGTTTCCCTCTTCAAAGCATTAAAGAGCACTTCCTATAGCAGAAGACTTCAAATTATTGTCATATTTGGAAGAGTTCTAGGAGTGTTCCCGACAGTGATGACAATGATAATAGTGATGAGAGAATCCACTACGAGACAGAATTGTGTAGTTGAGACAATCAGTGGCTAATGCAGGATGAGACCTTGGGAGGTAGGTCTACAGACTTTTTAGAAGCAAGGTACGAATGGGCACCAGAGGGGCATGGGAGGATAGGTTTGTGTTTTTCCTGAGGTTAGTGAGTCCTGACTAAGGGAGGGGACTTGGGAGAAACTTTTGCACAGTACTGGGAGGTAAGGCAGGCTTGTTCCTCTATGGATTATTGTGTTCTAGCAGCCAGGGAATAATCTTGACGATTGATCTCTCAAAATCCGCATTTCAGGTTAGGGTGGGAGAAGTTACTGTGCAATTCTGGTGATGAAGGCAGGTTGTGCAGCTCTGGAATTGCACAGTGCAACTGTTGTGGTGGATAGTGACTATGAACTATGCAGTTCTAGCCAAGATGGTTCCATCACTAAGGGCATGAGGTTGCCAAATTGGACACAGGTTCATGGTTGGGCCAAAAATATCCTTACATATAGATCGTATTTTCTGTCCGAAGTTCACCAGCCAATGGTTACAACCAATACAATGAAGGTAGACACAAGACTAGACAAGGATGTAGTGTCACAAGACTCTTTGAATTTGACCACACATACACTTGGAAGCCACAACTTAATAAGCCACAAAACTTACTTACATAAGAAAAGGACAAAACCCAAAGAAAACATAATGGAAAAAAACAAAAGACTATGTACATCATGCAGGGCATAGCCCTAGATCTTCATTGAAAGTAATATTTTAAGTCTTGGCCATTAACATTAAGAGAGTCAATCTTCCCATCAAGTGATTGAAGACAATACATGTCTTGGCCAGGAATTTCATGGACAGTGTATGGACCACTCAACAGGGGTTGAAACTTAGTGTTCTTGACTTTTTCTTTGTGGGCTTTGCCCTACTTCAAGACTAAGTCACCTACACTGAAGCTAGGAATCCTTGCAGACTTTTTGTTAAACCATCTCTTGATATAGTTCTGATGGAGATAATTTTTTTATTTTTCTTTCAGCCTTTCTTGGTATAACTTGTGAAAAGTGTCCATCCTATGCTTAACTAAGAGACAAGGCTTGCCTTGGGGTTCTTGAAAAAATTGGAGACCAAGAAAGTAGATATTTAGCGAAAGGATGGATTCCTTTCCATACACTAGGAAGTTGGGGGAATTATTCAAAGAAGGCTTAAGTGTGACTCGGTCAACCCATAAATCATTAACCAAAGAGGAGTGCCAGTTTCATAACTTAGAGAATATGGTCTTTTTTATGATGCAAATAAGGTTCTTATTTATGGATTTGGGAAGACCATGCAGCATCCATAGCTGAGAAAAGTATAGAGAAAGACCGGTATAATGAATACATGTGCAGCCGATGTGGTAACATTTATCATCAAGCCGGTTATAAAATAGTTGAAGTTCCAATGCTTGGAGCCTCCCCTACATCCATTTCTACTGTGATTAAAGAGGAACGCCCTACTGTCACACAAGAACCAGCAGGGCCTTCAAAAAATTTTGAAAAAGAGGTTAAACCACAAATACCTCGACCTACTGTGACTGTTAAAACTGAAAGTCCTGTACCTCGTCTACAAAAACTGTGTTTACTCAGACTGAACCTCAACATACAAAGACTATTTTCACTCAAACTAGCAACACTCAAGCACAAATGGATAAATGGAACAAAGGATATGTTATGTCACAAGATAGGATCTTGCAGGAGCATAAATCATTGTGGAAAAATCATATATATTCAAACTGGGAAGCTTTGGAACAGGTACTCCAACACTCTCGTGCCCAGAAGAAGGAGAATAAACAACTAAAAACGGGATTTCTCCTTATGTTTGATTTGGTTCAAAGATTATTAGCTACCAGAAAACCATCTTCCAATTACTCTCCTTTTCTTGCAGAATTCTTAGCGTTCTTTCAAATAAAGGAAATTAGAGATGGGAGACCTCATGAGGTATCTGGACCTAAACAATTTGTGAAAACTTTCACAGAAGCATATACCAGTGAACAAAATTTACTCTATGAATTGTATCTCCATAATGAAGCCATTGCTGAGGATAGGAAGCTCAATCTGAACCCTTTGGATGGTGATGTTCAGATCAGGGCCTTTGTCTCTTTCCTTGCTAATCAACTCATGTGGCAAAATTCCTTTCTTTCAGCAAGGCATAATGAAGACAATCGTCTTCTGTGGATTCAATCTGAGCCACATAATTCTTCCATTTTTTTTGTTGAATATCATCATTTTTGAAGGAACTAGGAATGGGTGAACACATCAAACAGCTACAAGCAGCAGTGTTTGAAGACTGCCAACATTTTGTTAAAGCTAAGGGAGCTCTTGCCTTAAAAGCAAACAACTTATTTTGGCAACATTCTTATAAGGAAAGGCAGGAGTATCATCCCTTCAGTCCTCCCAATGTTGAAGCAGCAATTTCAAGGGTACCTGACTATGTTAAATGTGTTCAACAATGTGCTGAAAAATGGGTAGGATATCATTTTCATTTCCCTCTTCTATGGATGCCAGCACAAGAGTATAGGGCTCATTACAGGTTGTCCAAAAAGGAGGAAGCAACAGCATGGCAGAGGTTACAGAATGTTCACGGCTTCAAAGATCTGGCTAACAGTACCTTCTATAGTTATTACCTAAGTAATTTGCACTCCAAGGCCCAGTACCCATACTGAGATTCAGAGTAAAGTTGCATGAGGACATGCAACCCTTTCAGTTGGGGGGGGATGTTAGGACCCTACATTGTCCCTTTTTGATCATATATTTTGCTATTATGTCATCCTTTTCCAACCCATACTTAAAGTCCATGTCATTTCTTTAATCCATTTTTCCGAAGGTATACAATATTTCTTCTCATTACTATACGTTTAATTTATTTCACATATAATTACATTACCTTCATAGTTAATCGTTGATCGAATAGCTGCTGAAACAGTTTATCATTGCAGTCTACGTTGCTGAAATAGCCTGAAGACTGCAGGGTTATCATTACAGTTTATGTTGTTGAAACAGTTAGAACAGTGCGCAAATCTCGTTGTTGAAACAACCCGTGATTTTCATTTTAGATTCGACAGCAACAAAGGGAGATCATCGAAGGAGTTGCTACACTAGCCGTAACAACTACATTCCAAAGTCAGCTTTGCCATAACCATTGTAACAACATTTTGTTAATGGAAGAATTGATTACCCTATTTTCACAGATCGGGTTAGAGATAGGATTTATAATGTAATCAATTGTAATAGATGTCTCCTCTTTAAAAAGAGGAGACATCTACATTAGAGGGACTATGGATAGACTACGGGAAGGTCTAATTGAAGGAAAAGAATTGGAATCTTTTGTAATATGATATATTGACAGATGAATAAAATATTGTTCTGTACATTCCTTTTTAGTTCCTTTTTCTAGGGAATCTTGTGAGAAGGACAGGGCCCACCTTCATCACAAGATTCACCCATTAAATTTCTGTAGTGTGTTAAGTGTACTTTCTTTGCATACCTTCTTAAGTTCTATTTATTGAATATTGCTTATGCATTATTACTGAAACTCTGTTTTTCAATCGATTGTTGCATTACTTCCCTGAATTCGTTCACAATTAATCATAGAATGCCTTAATTTGAAATTGAGTTTACAGAGTGATTTTGTGAAGCATAGTAATCAGAAACAGGTGTTGAAGATTCCTACTTGGGGAATAGGGTCCTGTTCTCTATTACAGCATAACTAGTCCCTTTCTTTACAGATTGATTTCTTTTACTAGATTGTTCTTTTTAATGTAATCAAGGATTCTTTGTTGATTGTCTGAAATAGATTGTTTTTTTTGTAACTCAAAGTAGAGCTTCAGTTTGCTTAAGGCGAGGTGTGATTAGTATATTGATTACTACAACTTTTACTGTTTTTGAGGTTGAGCACATACAGTGTGTAGTTGTCTTTGAAATAAACAGACTTCCCTGGGTTGACAATTCATGTAGCACTTAGTTGTTTGAATTAATAAGAAATTAAAGTGACCAAGACCAACAGTTGATAGCATAGCAACTCATAACTTTGTGTAGGAGGATGCATCTAGATTTCTTAGGTTAGTACTTTAGCCACCACACACATCCTTTAAGGTTATTAACTCTGAAGAGTAGAGATTGGTTAGTATAGTAAGGGATGTTCCAATATTCTTAGAGATTGGAAAGGCATAATAGGTCCTACCATTATTTGACTAGATGATTATGACACGGTTTTGGCATAGGATTTATTTAGAGCAGAGAAGGTCATTGCAATCCCACACTTGGACACTTTTTCTATATTTTAGGGACTAAACCCATTAATAGTGAAAACAAAGAAAGAGTACAGGAGTGGGAGCAAGAGTTATTTCCATGTGCTTGATAAGAGGACATAATCAATAGTCGAATGGAGTTTCCCTTCATCAGAGGAGGAGATGGTTGAAAATGGAGAAAATATTTCTAACTTAGAGAAGAGGTTTGATAGGATAGAGAAAATATTGACAAACCATACAAAGATTATGGTAGTCTCGACATGACATTTTGTGGATTGTTCCAAAAAGGCAACCAACCAATGAAAAACAAGGAGAATAGATTGTTATAACATTTCAAGAAATGGATGCATAACTTACCCACAATCCATAAATGTGACCAATCATCATCATATACCCCATACAATCATTACAAGGAGGAGATTAGATTGATTGTAGAGACACTTGGAGGTGCCAAGTGCCCATATGATCCAGATTTGGAGTGACTCACAGAGGAGGAAGATGGGAAAATTCGATCTCATGTACTTTTGTTGTTGTATGTGACACGAGAGTATGAAGGAGCCTTACTAGTTTCAATGGGATAGACTTTGGATGGACGTGTATGGGGTATCTAGGATGGCTTCCCCACTTGTTTTTTACATTGATTCATAAGAGCATGGCTCACTATCAAGGTAGGCAATGTCCTATGTTGGTGATGCAATGGTACCATGATAAGATTGAGATTTTTTTATTGAGGACTTCTATGGATGAGGTAATTAGATTTGAAATGAATTCACTTGTTTGAAGAAGTGAGTTCTTTTGAGATCTCGAGAAATAGTTGTATCAGCTATTGAACTACCCAAAGGCACAGGGGGATCCAACATACATAGGAATACGTGGATAGGTCAAAGTATAAGAATAGATGTATTGTTAGGAGCAACACTTCAGACATCAAGATAGTGATGTTCCAATTCGTGGACTTCATAGTTCAAACTTACTAAATCGAGAGTTATCAAGGACAAAAACAATTTGGAGTGGGGAGGAAGTAAGGCCCCTTAACTTGATGGGTGTAAGTGGCTCCATGAAGCAATGAAGGTTGGGGTTGTCATGATACCCATAGAGGAGTAAACCAAGTGATTTGGGTGCTTTGCACTTACATTAGGAATGACATGTCATATTGGGCATATGAGCATGCCCAAGGACTTACATGAGAATGGATCGTGTAGATGATGCATGATATGGTCCAAACGCACTTCATCACTAAAGAATAGTTATGTGGGAAAGTTGGTAGATGCACAAGAGTTCAGTTAAGAAGCACATAGATGAACCTCTAGGATGAGTGCATGATGTCATGGGATGACACAACATTACATGAGTAGTGGGGTGAGATCACATGAAATCAAGCACAAGTGAGCATAAGATTAGTTAGCCAAGATTTTGGCTAGGCATACATGGTTATTTTTGGTTGGTTGATCGACATGCGCATGGAAAAGGAGACATCAGGTTAACCATCACATACAAAATGTGGGACTTCCTTTTAAGTGTGGCATATGAAAAAAAAGTTGGCTTGATAGGGAAAAAATATTAAGAAAAACAATTAGTGCCCATAGATGGTGCAATGCAATGGGGGGGGGGGCAGGGAACATAACCAACACAATGTAAAACATAATTAAAAAAGGAGTACACTCATATAATTGCAAAGCACATGCACCATAGGCCACATGAAGTAACAAAGGTCACACAAAGGTGATAAGGGAGGATAAAGGGTTCATGGGTAAAGCAGTGTGGGAGTGCATAACAAGCAAGTGAAGTCCATTTACTTTGGTACAAGGTGGCACACACCACCGAAATTTAGTAACCGATGCCAAGGGAATTGTCACGCCCTTATCCTAGCAGTGGTCTTTCAACCGCACATAGGTAGGTGTGGCACCACTACCCACTTTATTTTCACCAATACTTATGAGTACAGTCTATGCCTAGCATTCAACACTGAGTTATTTGTCTTCAATTCTACTAAGCACATTCATTACATAGCGGAAATAACATTTACATCATCTTTATTTATCAGTATGCACAACAGAAATACTTTCTTTTAATGGGAGGGTAAACTCCCCGATTAGAGTCTACCCTCCATACCACACACCCGTCCACACCAGAACTCATCATCAGGAAGGAGCGCCCACCCTACCGGGTCGGGTCACCCTCCACAATGTTAGAAAATTATATATTACAGAGCAATGGAACACATAGAATATTGCATAAATATAATCATAGAAAATGCATAAAACTAGAGAGACATAGATATACATGGTTCACCCAGTTTGGGCTACATCCACCTCGAACAACCAGTCCTTCCTTTCTATTATCGAGCAAAATGAAGAGACACAACCTACAACAAATCCGCTGCAATATCCTCTATTTTCTCACACAGTCTCACCTCTCTGTTTCTCGTTCGAAGAATACACATCAATTTTTCGGTGTATATACAATGCCCTTATACAAAGAGAGGGGTTTCCTTCTAGGGCAAAAAAACTTAAACTAAACATAAGTTATACCATTAGATCATCTGCCTAATGAATGGTCCATATTGACTAGAAATTACTATACTTTTACAAGGCAATTTTACATCTATTTTTTAGCTTTAGGGGTGCTGCCCCCGAAACCCCCGCTGGGGGGACTGCTGGTCCCGGAACCCCCCAACCAAGGGGGATCAACCCCCCCGAGCCCCGCGGGGGGGACAAGTCCCCCCTGTACCCCCCTGCGTAGAGGGGTGTACAAACTACCTAGGGTATACATCCAGCTGTAAAAAAAAAAAAAAAAAAAGTCAAAAAAAAAAAAAATAAAAAAAAAAAAAAAATAAAAAAAAAAAAAACTCTAAATATATTCATGCTCCACACCCAACAATCTCCCACATGGAGAATGATTGTAGCAAATCCACCGCTACTTCATTTGATGGAAAATCACTCCTCTTTGGACCTAGTTCTTTCTCATCTTCATCGTCATCCTTGAAGACCAATTGAAACTGAGCATTTTCTCAGTTTCTCCCTGGTTACAACTTTTGTTAGCATATCTGCAGGATTCTAGCTAGTGTATATCTTTTCCAACTTCAACTTTGCATCTTCCAACACTGATCATATGAAATGGTACTTGAGTTGTATGTGTTTAGTCCTGGAATGAAATGTTGAGTTCTTTGCAAGATGAATGGCACTTTGGCTATCACTGCATAAAGTGCCCATATCATGCTCCTTACCCAATTCACCCATAAACCTTTGTAACCAAATCATTTCTTTACTAGCCTCTGTAGCAGCAACATACTCTGCTTCTGTTGTTGAAATTGCAACAACACTTTGGAGTTTTGAAACCTAACTGACAGTTGTTCCACCTACAATAAATACATATCCTGTAGTGCTCCTCCTATCATATTTGTTACCTGCCATATCTGCATCAACATATCCCTGTAGAGAAATGTTTGAACCACCAAAGCATAATGCTTTATTTGTGGTACCTTTCAAATATTTGAGAATCCATTTCACTGTCATCCAATGTTCATTTCCTAGATTGTTCATGTACCTGCTTACAACTCCCACTGCATGTGAAATATCAGGTCTTGTGCAGACCATTGCATACATAAAGCTTCTAATCGCTGATGCATATGGAATTTAGACATATAATCCATGTCTTCTTGGGTCTTTGGGCACATTTCCTTACTAAGTTTGAAATGGCTAGCAAAATGTGTACTAACTGGTTTTGCATTGTGCATATTAAATGTTTTCAACACCTTTTGTATGTACGCATTCAGAGACAATGTTAATTTGCAATTTTTCTTGTCTCTAGTTATTCTCATACCAAAGATTTGTTTTGCAGCTCCCAAATCCTTCATTGCAAATGAATTTGCCAATTTATTTTGAGCACATTTATTTCCTGCATGTTAGACCCTGCAACAAGCATGTCATCTACATACATTAACAATATAATATAGCTGCCATCATTTTGCTTTTTCAGATAAACACAATGATCAGAGTGACATCTAGTATAACCCTGTTCAAACATAAACATGTCAAATTTTAGATACCACTACCTTGGAGCCTGTTTTAAGCCATACAAGCTCTTCTTCACCCTGCACACTAGTTTATCCTTCCCTTTTACCTCATATCCTTGTGGCTGCTGCATATATATCTCTTCCTCCAAAACCCCATGGAGAAAGGTTGTCTTTACATCTAATTGCTCAAGATGTAAATCTTCAACTGCTACTAGACTTAAAATAGTTATGATTGAAGTCATTTTAACAACAAGAGAAAATACTTCATCAAAATCAATACCTTTCTTCTATGCAAACCCCTTCACCACAAGTCTAGCTTTGTACCTTTTTCTACCTCCATCGTCTTCCTTCAGCGTGTAAACCCATTTACTCTGTAATGTTGTTTTACCTGCAGGCAACCTGACTAAGTCCCAAGTCTGGTTATGTGCTAAGGAGTCCATCTCTTCTTTCATGGCTTGCTCCCACTTCTTCCTGGTTTCTACCTGCACTGCTTCTTCAAAACATTTTGGTTCACCAGAATTAGTCAACAATACATAATATAATGAAGGAGAGTATCACTCAGGGGGTCTACTTATCCTGGTAGATCTTCTAACACCGCTTTCAGGTGTTTGAGGTGCTTGTTGCTATTGTGGTTGTTGTTATGGCTGTTGATCATTATGATTTTCAGGCACCATCACTTTTCATGTGATATTGTCAAGCACTGTGTATTCTCTGTTTTCTTTTTCCTATTTCTTTTTATGCAGTCGATCCTTATACAAAACCTTTTCATTGAATATGGCATCTCTGCTCCTAATGATTTTGTGTTTTTCATAATCATAAAAGTGATAACCAAAATCATTAACACCATATCCAATAAAGGTACATTT
>APFE031316613.1:36126-55646 GCA_000404065.3 Pinus taeda | reverse complement strand
TTTACTTTTAATTTAATAATAGTATAACTAATTATTAATTTAATAATTATTTAAATCCATAACTTTAACTTAACTTAAAATATAGTTTTGCTCCCCTTTTCCTTGGATCTAGTCCAACTAGCAGTTCCCTAGTCTAATATAGCCATTAGTTAGTCAATATAGTCGTTGCCTAGTCAAAAATTATAGTCATTGGAAGTTCTGCTCTCACTATTTAACATGCAATCTAGATCTGATTCTTCAACTTGTCCTGACGATGAACCACACTGGTTGGTTCGAAACGCGTCAACAAATGAAATATCATATGATTTACGCCAAAAAATCTCTAAAAAAATTAAAGTTTTTCCAATAATTAAATTAAAAGAAACTAATTAAAATTTTTAATTTTGTAGTATGAAATTTAAAAATTAATTATTAAAAAAAATAAATTATTTCATAAAGGATTTCAATTTTTTCAAAGTGAATATCACATCTTCTCAAATGTTTTAATAATAAACTTAAAAACAAATCCCATTACTTTTATATTCAATTAAAAAAAATGGTTTTGAAATTATTTATTAAATGAAATTGAAATACTTTTGTAATGGATAAAAATAAATAATATTTTTTTTATATAAATAATGTTTAATGCTGGAAATATTTATATTTAATAATATATTGAAAAATACTTAAGATGGACATTAAAATATTTTTTTAAGTCAATTTTTTATATTAATTCAAAATGATAATACATCGTGAGAAGAGAAGTTTCCATGAATACAAGGCCTTACTCTAACCGGATTTGTTGGCCACTAAGTACATACAAAAATTAATTTATAATATCTCAACAAAAATTGGAGGATTTCATATCAAGAGCTCAACATGTACAAAATTTAGCAAAAAGCAAAGTGTATCCCACTTTCTTGATTACAAATTGTCTTCATTCGTGGTGTGAGCAACATTACCAACATTCGCACCATTTGTCGAGCGATGAAATGCATCATGTATATGAGATTCCATGTGGGTCATCCACACTTCAAAGCCATCCATCCAATCATACAACAGTTGTTGATTGCAGCGTAATGAGGCTTGGCGATCCAAGATGCGACCCTAATTGTGCAAACTGTCAGAGAGGAAACTAATGATTTCATTTTGACTTGTTTGTCAATCCTAGGTGAGCTGGTCCACCAATGCTTGAGCTACCTAAATCTGGGCCTCTATGGAGTCAAACGGGAGTGGAAAATCAGCATGACCTAGCAAACCTCCTTGGGGCAGTTCTATCTCTCCTTCCTCAATTGGTTGATCCCCCGAGTGTCTCTCGCCTCTACCCCTTTGGCCACCCCCATGATGAGGGCGTCCTCGTTGTCTCAACCTGGAGCTTTCCCTATTGAATCGCGTGTTCTTGAGGGGGAGGGAGTACTTTGAATGTTTTTTGCCCAAGTTATGCACCCGAGACTGCCCAAGATTGCCCAGCTGCATGGCAGTGTAATTTTGCCCCTGAATTCCAACTACTTCAACCCAGACAAGCTAGGTGAGATGCATCGACCAGTAAATGATGTTGAGAAATAGGAGACACTTATCTCTAAACTTCCAAACAGGTTTATTAGCAATAAAAGACAAGATAGTATCATTTTCCACAAGTAATAGTACTAGAACAAAAAGATAATAAACTTCACTTACACCTTTAGTCCCTACACGACATGTCAACTTGACTAGCTGACGTGGAAGCCCCGCCCTCACACATAAATGCTTCCACACTGGTTCACCAGATGTAGACTAAGTGTAGAAATTTCCCTAGGAGATAATTAAGCTATACAACTCAACCATTCCGGGAGCAAAAGAACTTACCACCCATCTAAGGCCTACTAGTATGGTGTGTTCTACTTGTAGTTGGGGTTCCTTCGTGTGATGACTTCTAAAGAGAAATGAGCCTGAATCCCACACAATGCACCCAATAACAACAAGAATTAGCCCATTGATAACCCCAATCCTTTGCCACAATAAGGGTCCCCCCATACACCTAAGGAACAACACGGAGCTCTGAGAGGTCCATGAGCAGAGGAGTCGATATCCCCCACTATATCGCTATGTTTCATTTCATTACTAAAACCAAAGACCCACCTAACCAACATCATCACAATTATACCATAGATTGTCTCGAGAATGTGCTCTAGGTCATTTCCCAACACCTTTCCATTAACACGTTTTATCATTACCTTCGCCACATGGGGGGTTATTGAAGCTATCCACTCCTGTACTCTCCTCGATTCTCACCCTATCGAGGTAGACATTAAAATATCTTTTTAATACTTAATAATAAAACAATATTTTATTATCAGTTTTCCTTTTCAAATATTATATGAAAATTTCATATTAAGTATAAAAAAGTACAAATTTCTTTCATATTAGATTATTATTATTATCCACATTTTTAAGGTCATGGCCAAGCTAGACACCAAATTGGTGTATGAAACCCCCTTGTTTGTGGAACAAGGAACCCACTTCCGCACAACGATTTGACTATTAAGTCTACGAAGGCATACATACTCTACCCCCTCTCGGTTTGAACTTGTGACCTCTTAGGAGGAAACACATGCTCTTAACCGTTAGACCTACTCAAATTGTATATATAGTTAGAAAACCCCAAACTATAAGCCCACTCAAGATGTATATAGTTGAATATTAAACCCATAACAATATATATTAAACCCACTCATATTAAAAACCTATATTGCTTGGTTCAAACTTTGACCAGATTCTAATATTGTAATTAATTAAAAAAACATTTATAACAATATAGATTACAAAAGTTTCAAATCTAACCTTAAAATATTTATTTTATAATAAATAGTAAAATATCTTTAATAATTATTTTTTCTAAATATCATATCAAAACCTATGTCCACTAAATATCCTAAAACATAATAATTAAAAAATTACCATATACTTAAATTTCGTTTATCATTTTCCATATCATCAAATTTCAACAGTCTAAAACATTTGTGTACAAAATTAAAGGTAGGCTCCCGGGCACCGTCGGTTGCTTCGTCAGAGCAGACGTGGAAAGATCAAATTTGATAAAGCCAAATCAGAAACAAGGATTCATGTGGATTGCGGAATAAAAATTGTTATTTGGAAGCGTCATGAATATTCAACGTATCCTACACGACATGACACGTCATGAATATTGCAATTCTACAGGGTTACTCTCAAAATCTAGTCAAAAGTTGAAACTTCAAGTGATTTATGCTGCTACATTGCTTATATATATAGCTGCCCAGTAAATATCATAAACAAAAGTTGATAGAAATTTGTAAATTTCATAAACAAAAGTTGATAGAAATATGTGTTTATTATATTAGTAAAATATACGATATATTAAAGAAGAGTTAGTATTAATATTTTATTTTATGTAGAATTAGTTGAGATTTATTTTAAATTTGGATCTATTAAATATGGAGAGGAAATTAATTTTTTAATGTATAAATTTTGAAAGATTATTATTGTTGTATGTGTGTTTAATATTGTCTCTCGTCAAATGGATAATGAAATGTTCTATATTATCATTTTTTATTGTCCTAGTTAAGGGCTCAGTCTTAGAATTTTTCAAATTGTCTCGAGAACTTTTGAGAGGTTGTCATTTGTTAGCATATTTGTTGTTACTAGTTTCCCGAGGGATCAGTGGGATGATACATGATGTAAGGAGATAAAAGAAAATTTAGGGTGTGAGGATTAGTAGGTTTGAGCGATTAACTCGTATTTTATATGTCGATGATGTTCTCCTCTTCTAGTTTTGTTCGCACACTAAGGGAGAACAATGTAAGGAGACTTTAGGATTATTATATGATGCAAAATAAATTCAAATAAGTCAACAATTTTTTTTTGGTTGTGGAGTTTGTAATAAGATGCCATTTGACTTATCTTTTTTCATTTCCCTCATTCGATATGGATGATGGCCTCAAGTACCTTAGGTATATGTTAAAACCAAACAATTATAGGATCATAGATTGGAAATGTTTGCTGACTAAGATTGAAAGAAGAGTTAACTTCTAGTGCAATAGGTGGATTTCTAGAGTTGGTCGACTTGTCCTTATTAAATATACCATTGAAGTGATCCCAGTCTATTGTAATCTCCTAGCTCATTTTCTTGAAGATGTAATCAAGAAAATAAGGAAAACTTAGTTCAACTATCTCTAGAATGATAACATTGAGTTTTTAGGCTTTCATTTGGTAAAATGGAATCTAGTGGCTACTCCCAACAATCGAGCTGGGTAGGGCTTAAAGAATATATTCCTATTTGCCAGGGCATTAACAACTAAGTCACTTTGGTTCTTCTTTACCTCTGGTAGTCTAATGAGAAGAATTGTAATTAAAAATATATCTTCTCATTCTTTATACTATATTGGTTTGAAGGAGACAAAAGAATATACATAGTGTATCAAATCAATGGAAGGATTTAACACTCACATTTCCTATAGTTGGACATTTTTGGCATGGAAAGTGGGATCGAGCATCCCAGTTAGAATTGGCATGGATGCAATAGTTGGTTGTGGGGACAAAAACTTCCTTCTTGAGGCTCTAGCTCTACAACAACATGAAATATATAAATGTGTTCTTAGTAGGACTGGCGATGCATGTAGAATGTTAATTTGGTGACAAGGATGGCTCCAAGTGCAGGAGTTGAGACTTGATGGTGAGTGTTACCAACATTAGCAACTTTATATTTCAACATGATGCAAGGACATGTTTGATTAAGGGATTTTGATGATGAAGTAGCATGGTCCATTAATTCCTTAGTAGGCCACTATTCAACGAATTTTGCATACCATGCATTGTAGAATCCATATACAATAGTGGGTTTCCAATGCATTGGTTGCATATTTAGTATGATTGATTGCATATTCTTAGCATTATAGATATTATATTAATTTTTGGCTTATTAGGATCCTAATATTTTTTGGGCTTGATATTCATATTCATAAATATATTACTTATGTTCATGTACTTGAAAAGTAGGACAGCAACAATAAATGAAATGGAGCTGAAATTCAAGTTACAATTGAAAGAAATTGGATAACTTATTGTTTGAAGATAATATAGTATATGTGCTAAATGATTGTAATGACACCATTTGCTCAATGTGATTTCTAATACATTTTAGCAACAATAGATAAGAATGCCACCAAAAGACATGCATGGAAGACATATGTGATGCATGAATTATCTATTGCAATAAATTATCATCCATTTTGTAATGGCCCAAACCTAAAATATAATTACACAAAAATCACTTACATAAATTCAAGACCATTAATTGACAAACATAAAGAACATTTTATTAATAAGTGCATAATCAATCGAGGAATGAGTGGTGAGCAACATACCTTTGGAATAAAGAAACCAACCTACTTTTCATTTTAGAACCATTATGCTACTCTAATCTAGTTGAAAGCAACCAATATGTATCTAGCCAACTCTAGAGGACAACTCTCTAGCCAACTAATTCATCAATTCAAACAACAGAAATTCCCTAAGCCCTCAATCAACTACCTCAAGTAGTGCCTAAACCTTGCTTCCCAAAATTCTCTTAGAAAAAGATGTCTCACTTCCTTTTCCTCATCGATTAAATAGAACTCCTTTGTTCCAAAAATTGAAGGAAATACTTCATGCACATAATCCGTAATGTCATCATGCAATTTTTTATTTTTATCTTCAACTTTCTTAATTTAGTTTTTGCATAAATTTACCTTTACTTAATTTTACTCTTTTCCTTTTAATAATAAAATAGTTTCTTTTACTTAATTTTACTCTCTTACTTTTAATAATAAAATAGTTTCTTTTATTTATTTATTCTCATCTTCACTTTACTATTATTATTACTCAATAATAATATGCGGCATTACATACTTCCCCTCTTCACTTCATCCCAAAGTTAACTTTGATTATGTTTCTTGTTTTTGTTTTCCTTTTTCTTTTCTTTTTTTACATTTTCTCCCAATATCTTCCACATCACCCTCTATTGGACTAGTATAAGTGATAGACCCACATAATGGACATCTTGTAGGTTGATCCCTCATCACATTTTAATCAATTTCACATGTTTTAAGCTTGCCTTGACAAACATTATGATAGTTGCATGGTTATTATGTGTAAATTAAGAGTGCTTGAAAAGTTAGTCTATCTTTGGAAAAAATTTTACCTTTTTGTGTAGATAAAGTGATGATTTTAAAGATATTGTGAAGATTCTCTTTTCCAACAAGAAGGAGATATTTCAGGGATATTGTTCACTCTTGTAGTAGAACTCAACCCAATGCCACCTGTACTCCATTTAAAGAAACTTGACCTACTACGAGTACTTATCTATGTGACTAGCAAACATCCTAGAAATCATGCCCTAGTTTTGGTCTTTTTGAGGGAAATCAATCCTTGTGTCAAGGAGGTTATTCCCTACACTTTGTATAAGAAGAATTTGAGGTTTGGCCTCAAAAGTTTGCTAGTATTACTATCATTCTCATATTTTGTAGATTTAGACCTTTGTGATCAAATAATCAATTGTTTATGTATCTTATTTCAACAATTTCATGAAGCATTTATGTGACTCATTGATCTAATATTGATTTCCTTAAGGTCTTTGAGCGCCTTAGGGAGGGCCCACCCATAGGAGCTCCAAGGAAACTTGATTTACATGTTTTATTAGTTAAAAATATTTTCAACATTCCTTTTTTCTATGACAAATTAGTGAATAGTAGATTTGTATGTTCCTATAGAAGATAAAATTAATAGTGAATTTAGTCTCTTGAGTGATTTTTATGTTTTTTTACATGAATAGTTTAAGATTTTTTATGAGTAATTGTAGTTAGAAAGACATGTTTTCACTTTAATTATCAATTTATAATCTACATAAGTTTCCTAAAGTTTTGTTATTGTTCCTATAGAACAACACATCACCTTTCATTTCACATTTTCTAGACTACATAAATTGCATATTTTGTTTGTAATAACATTAATGGCACCAAGCAATGAGGTTCAACAAAAGAGAAATGAGGGAATGGATAATGTTTCTTTGAATTCAGTTGTGATTGTTTATACTTTCCTATTACTTTAGTTTTTGCAACTTAGATTTGATAACATTCTTCATTTTTTGCAATTTAAAATTAGCAACACTTTTCTTAACTTGTAGTATTCCTTTCAAGTTGAATTAGTCGTGATTAATCAAGTAGGATTCACTCTTATTGGTTTTCCTTTCCATTAGACTTCCAGTAGCAGCGATGAATTTATTCCCCTTCACCTAATCAATCAAAACAAGAACTCAGGTGACATTTTCCCTTCAAAATGTAGAATCATTAGCACAATTATGTGCACACTAAAAACAAGAAATTGTTGCTCGCACATATATTTCACATCACCTCTTAAGTTTGTACAAACTCTGAGTTGATGATAAAAGTTGGTGGTGAGAAAAGCATAAAATTCTTGCTCTAATTCTGGAGCTCATAAATAAGGCCACCCAAAGTGACCACAATAGGCATTGAAAGTTTCCATGAAGTGTGAGAATCACTCTAGTACTTATTTTCTTTTGGAACAACAAACATCAAAAGTTCCCAAGAAATGTGAGAAACACTATAGCACTTCTCTACCTTTGGAAAACCATGTTTGCAGTCATCTTAGTCTATCATAACCTCAAGTCTTCATACCACATCTTCCCAAGCAAGCATCTATCTCAATACTCACATATGTTGTGCATATCAAAAGGTTGGCCCAAACTCTTGCAACAACTCGCTACAATACATAGCCACAGAGATCAAAGTCTAATCCCATAACTCCTCTAGCAAGAAACACTCTAACCTTTTTTCTGGACTTCACAATTCCAATATCAAGCACTTGATCTTCTCAAGATGGTCTTATTCCCCATTGAGAATTATACAAGGAAAACAAACACTAGCATGAGTATATTATCGAGTTTGTCCCAAACCCAAAAGGTGTTATATACTCTCCCTCATGGTTATGGGCTCCCCCAAGATCATCAAATAAGCCAACCCTCTTGGTCCTTCAATGGATTTCCTATGAATCATCACCTCACAATATTCAACTAATGTATTAGTTATATAATAATAACATCACCATCAAGATAGAAAATAATCCTCACAACAACTGGCACATGTCATGATGAGAACATAACATCATTAATATCGAAACATATTGAATAGTAAGACACGACATGCTCATGCATGCCATCATTAAACATATCATCATAAAAAAATATATGTAATTATCACTTTCCATCACATCATGAAATATCATATTATGACATCAACATATACTTGTCAAATATATAGCATCACATCAATCTCAAGAAATGGAACCACGTGTTAATTTAACATATAGTATATCATCATTAGTAAAATACCATAAAGAATAGGTAAAGTTTATCTCAACTAATAACTATACATGATTCAAATGTTTAAAAGAAATATTCATTCAAAAATCCCCATCTAGGACTTTTGTCCAAGTAATGTTAGCCATTCTTCTCTTGCTCATAAAATAAATTTAATCAAATAGATAAGGAATTATGATGCATATTGTCTACAGCATCCCACATAAAATACCTTCGACTATATTGGTCCCATTGAACCTTGAATTACTCAATTTATCAACTCCTAAGCCAATGAACCATGTGGTTTGGTATACATAATGGTTCGAATAGGAGGGACGCCTCCCAAAAAAACCACAATCCCACATATTTCAACACATGGGATGGGTTGGGTACATAATTCCTAACTATAAAAACATGAAACATGAAACGTGTCATGCATCCTTCTTAGATGGCACGATAGCTCAAGATTATTTCAAATTGGCTTGATCCTCTCCAAAACCTTAATTTCCTAACAAATATAAGGGATAACTTCATTCCCTTACCAAGCTAGAAAGAACTCTAAGATGGTTTGACTCTAACAAAACCTTGTTATGTTCCTCAAACAATCTATCAGTTCTCTTTGCAATGACATAACTTTTATGTCAACCACTCACTTTCTTAAGCCTTTTCTTAATTGTAACCATATGTTCTTTGATTTCTTGTAGCATGTCACATCCAACATGAATTGATCATCTAATCGATCCCAATTAAGAGGAATACGATAGGGTGTTCCATATGGGACTTTAAAGGGAGTTTCCTAATGGAACTATGATCACTATTGTTCTAATATGCAAATTCCACTAAGGGGAGACATTTTTCCCACTAATTTTGTTGGCCTATGACATACATTCTCAACATTTCCTCTAGTATTTGGTTTACTCTTTATGTTTTCCCATTAGTCTCTAGATGATATGCAGTACTAAAATTGAGTTGTGTTCCCATATAATTTAGAATGATTTTTCAAAACCTAGAAGTAAATTGTGAGAATCTATATAATATGATTTTTTGAGACACCCCACGCAAGTGAATTATATTTTTTAGGAAAACCTAAGTGATGGCTAGTGCCTCTATTAACTAGGTAAATCCTCTCTATGGATAGAGACAATCCCTCTAGCCCAATAAGTGGGTCTAGCAACTGAAGTGACAATCTAATAGATACTTTTCTAAGTTGCAATTGAAAAGAGGGATGAAGAAGATGGCCTACCTCATTCTGATTCTATCTCGATCTCCTTTGTTGAAGACCTTGAATCACTCGTGTCATGGGCTTGTTCCTATTGCTCTTAGCATTTATGCACCTACACAAGATATCAAGACACAGCAAGGCATGCAAATACAAATAGCATATTAAAAAGAAACCTACTTAATTGATCAAGGAATGTTAATCTAAATGATACATGATCATACACATTTAGGGAAAATGAACCAACAGATATATATTAATAGGAAATAAAGGAAAGCATACAACCACGCCTTGATGTTGATAGGCTCTCCTTGAATGAATATCCAAATCTAAGCTAAGATCTCCAAGCACTCCTTCTCCAAGCCAAATGAATAACATATAGGCATAATCTTAGCATAAGGGTGCAAATAGGAACAGAACAACCATTTGGGAATGGAAGAGGATGAATATATAGGCTGGGAAAGGGAGTTAGGACCTATCCAAAGATAGGATTAGGCCCTCATCTCAAGGAGGTAGCTCATAGGGATAAGACCAAGAGGCCAAGTTGGGAGAATTCGACTTCATCTACTCCAAACAACCTCTAACTCGCCACTCTGGAAGCTTTTAGATCACGAACCTTCTCATCCTCTTTGGAAATTTTTCCTTTTTGGGGATCATGGCAGGTACACAAGTGAACAGAGCAATGCCATCATGGGTAAAGCATGATGCAACATGTGACCATCATGGTTTTTAACTTCATAAGAGCAATGAGTCTCAAAATTAGGGTTTTAGAGTTATTTCTTCATGGGAAAACTTAAGGAATTTTCCAATCAATGTTTTAGGGAGGATATGAGCTACATATCTAAATAAGAACGTTGTATGATGGTCATGTTTCGGGCACTTCGAGGTATGTCACAGGGAAGTGTAGGAGGTGTGACAAAATATTGTGTAACAGATGCCCCCTAAAGCATGAAGGTAGAATGAGGAGTGATGACTGAGATGCTTTATGAGCTTTCACAAGGACGAGGAGAAACATTGTCAGGAGACCTGCAAATCAAGGACGTACATACATATACATATCCGATATCATGAATCTACGATATGGACGTATCCATCTAGATAATAAGGAAAATATGGAAAGATCCATGGTATGGGCACAACCATCCAAATGAGAAGGATCATTTGTGAATCTAAGATCCAAGGTATGGTCACAACCATTCAATATATAAAAGGATCACCATAAATGTAAAGTCCCACAATATGGTCACATCCATCCATATAGCAGAAAACATGTGTACAATCATGAATAACATATAACTCCACGCAACTTGAGTCATATCGGACAAGACTCAAGGTCTTGCACTCCATCCCGACCCAATCAAAGTATGAATTCTAACATGCGAATAAATGTGTTCAAGTAGAACATGCGAGAAAACCACCTGATTACCAGCCAATGATGCGGACCGTTAACAAGTACGAGAGAAACCACTAATAATGATAATGGATCTCAAGGTACGATAGTACAATCCATGAATGTGATAATGAAACTCGAACACTCGTGTAATCATCCAATCGAAATACAATAATGAAGACTTGTCGTCGGATGCGAAGAACTTGCCATTAGGGTGTGCAAGCTCTAAGGTACTAAAAGGGAGTTTCTAACTCATCTTCCTAGATAATGAGCTGAAGTCGACAAGAAGCGACCCGTCAAAGGAGGGCAATGATGAGTCCCCCATCATCAACACGAAACAAGGTATAAAGTGGAATGAAATGAATAATATCCAAGACTATAACAATAGGTTAGACAATGTATAGGTAAATAACTCCATATAGGACTTCTCTTGAACACTGGCGATGCGACTTCAGAGTGTGGTAGCATTTGACTCAACATAGGACTAAAGTTCATGATGAAAAAATGGAATAGTCAAATGAGAGGCAACAATGGATCACCCAAAACCAAGAGGACAAGTGACCGAGTGAGGATATCCTAAACCTGACACAAGCGCAAATGAGTGTCATGTTCAAGAGTGACATGCTGCCTATACAAAGGATGTTTCATCTTCATTTTTCCCCGCTATTTCTAGTGAAACCCCAATTATTTTTATCACAATCTTGAAGAGGATAGTATATGCTTGTCATGTAAGTTCCTTCTTCGAATGAATCCATCCTAGTAAGTTTTACGAATCCTAGGAAGAAGAAACTTAGCCTCATCATGGTGACGAGTCTTTCGTCGTAAGATTTTAATGAGTTTGACGTAAAAATAACTCGGTATCTTTTTCATATTTAGAGTTCGAAAAAGAGACGAAAAAGAAAACTCCAACATGTCCCTTTTTGTAATTTGTCCCTCGAACTCGAAAAGGGAGAACAAAATATTTGAGAGAACCTCTTGACCATGTTGATCAAGGTGTACCTTTTTCGTAAATAGTCAACCTCGGCCCGAAAAAGGGGTAAACGTATACTGTGACGACATCAATTCATTTAATTTAACGAGTTCAAAATAACAAGTACTCGACAATCTTTTCAATTTTTGAGAGTCAAAAAAGGGCTTGAAGATGACTCCAGGGGGGTTCCTTTCTCATTTATTTTTAATGAGTCCAAAAAAGGGATAAAACAACAACTCATAAGAATCAGTAAAAAATAATCATTATCCACTGAAAACACCTATAACTGAACGAAGAAACCCGCCCATCACTGATATTGAAAAATAATAATAAAATATTGACAAAAAATGAATTCAAAACTTATAAATAACCAAAAGTAACATTATTTTTTACCATTTCACCATAGTAAGTTCTGAAACTGAATTTGTGCCCTAATTTGCTTGATTTTCAAGTGACCATTGCGGGACATTCAGGAATCCATTTAGCGAACCGTTTGCAGCAGGTAAGGGGTATGTCCTTTGCTCTTGCATTTCATCACATTTTCATGCATTTTTAATGGAATTTGTGTGCTAAAAGGGAGGATTTGTAAATTTTTGAGCATCGGAAATCATCGTGGTTTTGGTCATTGGACTCGCGATAGTCGGTCTTGAGCTCAAATACACCCGCGATGACATCACTTTGTTTATAAAAACAAGTGTGATGGTGCCAAGGCTAATATTTTTGAAGGAAAAACCCTTTTTAAAGCAAAATTTGTTGATTTCAATCCATGAAAAAAGTTCTAATTGGCATTAAATGATGTTTTGTAGGAGATCATAGTTCTAGAATGGAAAGAAAGATGCCATGAGGCCAAGTATCACCAAGCAGCCCAGAATCTAGAATGCGTCAATGCCTTGAGAGATTGTGGGTTGCTGAAGTTCTTCAGGACCACAGGACTGAGGGCTTAGATGGAATTTATGCCCTATTTGATCAATCTTTGGGATGTGGATCAAGATTTCTTCATAATCAAAGGCCAAGAACTGGAAATAGAAGAATCAAACATCTATTTTATCACGGGATTGTCCCGAAGAGTAGAATGAGTCCAACTCTTCGGATATCTCCCAGATGGTGAGAGTACTAGTGCTCTGATTAGGATGCATTGCCCAGGTGCAAAGATGACGATGGGTGGGAAGGTGAAGATCGCCATAATCACCAACAACCTTCCTTTACCAACCATCCTATTCACCATAGCTCGCGTATCTAGGATTTGTTTGCGGGTGTTCTCCTAAGTTTATGATAGTAAGATTTATTCAAAAAGGGAATATAAGTGCTATTTTTTTTTTTTTAGAGAAGGGTCCCCACTTATTTAGTATTAGTAATAAAACTAAATAAGAGGGGGGGTTGTTGTTGGCCACAACACTACCTTAACACCTTCATGAGATACAATATGACCCAGATATTCCACCTCTTGTACTCCAAAGAAACATTTAGAGGTTTTTGCATATAATTGTTTCCCCTCCAATAGTTTGAGCACCCTATCAACATGCTGAACTTGATCCTTCCAAGACTTGTTGTAGATTAGTCTATCATCAAAAAATACTAACACAAATCTTCTAAGGAAGGGTTTGAAAATGGAATTCATCAAACCTTGAAATGTAGAAGGTGCATTGGTAAGGCCAAAAGGCATGACCAAAAATTCATAATGACCCTTAGGAATTCTAAATGTTGTTTTCGAAATGTCTTCAGTCTTCATTCTCATTTGATGATATTCTGAATGAAGATCCAACTTCGTGAAGTAAATTGATCCATGCAATTCATCTAATAATTCATCAATGAAAAGAATGGGAAATTTATCTTTAGTAGTGAGGTTGTTGAGCTCCCTATAATCCGGACACATGTGTCATGATCCATCCTTCTTGTGCACCAATACTATTAGAGTAGAGAAAGAACTTTGACTAGGTTGAATTATACCAGCCTCTAGCATTTCTGCAACCATACATTCAATTTCACTCTTTTGGGCATAGGGATATCTGTACGACCTCATGTTTGGAGGAACACTTCCTGGAATCAAATGAGTAGCATGATCATGATCATGAATAGGTGGGAAACCTTTGGGAGTCTCAAATAACTTGGAATTGTTGTCCAAGACTTTTTGGAGATCTAGAGAAATAGATGATTTCAATGTGGGAACCTCTAGCGGACATAGTTGTGCAATTACACCTTGTTGTTCCTTCCTTAGAAGCTTTGTCATACCGTTAGAGCTGATTATCTTTCCCGGTTCCCGATAATACCCCTTAATTCAACTTCCTTTCCTTCCACGGAAAATTTCATGAAAGGTTCTTGAAAATTAAAAGCTATTGTACCCAAGGATTGTAGCCATTGGACTCCTAGTACAACATCATCACCACCCATTGGAATGGAAAGCATTGGGCTATTTAATACATATTCTCCCATGGATAGCTTGATATTGATCCAGATTTAAGCAGGATCACAAAAAATTACAAAGATAGCCATAAACACAGAGATGCAGCGGAAATAATACTTCATTTCATTAATGTAAAATACTGAAATATGCTTACAAACAACAATGGAAATAAACCAGCTAGGGCGATGGTAGCTTATTTTTGAGAAGATATGTGGTAGCTACATGCCTCTGAACTATGTTACAATGTGGCTCGAAGGCCTATTTATTGTTGAGAAATAATGGAAAACACTAAAAATCCAAAAACCTAACCCTAGAAGATGAAACGCCAAACTGTGGGCCCCGTTTGGGTAAATTGGTACATCAATTTCCCGGGATCAAAACTTTTACATACGATCTCCATTTAATGCGCACAATATCTCGTTAGAAAGATCTATCTGAGAAATACAACATTGAGAAGAGCAACATTGGTCCATGGACCCATGTTGCTCCCATTTTTCCTAAAACAACATCGTTTAGGGCCTCAAAATGGCTCCAGAAGTTCAAGATCTGAAAAACTGCTAAAAATAGTAAAATGTGCTATAATTAAGGAAATTGAAAAGCTGAAAGAAACAATGGTGGGGGTCCAAGTGGACTTGGCAGGTGGCCACCAATATCCACCTAGATCATTCCTGCCCCCTTAGGAAGCAATGGTCCCCATTACGTTGAGTTCCTCCATGAGATGAGGAAACTTTTGCTGAACTTGGTCCCTAGTGAGCCACTTGCCCTGGTAAAGGAGTTGGCCTACTTTGATAACTTGATACAATTGGATATTCTACTGGTGAGTGTGCTTTTTCTATGTGTCCATGATCCGATCAGTTTCATTTTGTTCCACACAATCTGGATTTAGCTCTGTGGGTGTGAGTTGTTCTACAATGTCAGAGGTGTCTAGTAATGGTGGAAAGTATGGCTGAAGGTGGTCGACATTGAACACTGGGTGCAGGCCAAGGAATTGGGGAATGGTGAGCTCAAATGCATTGTCTCCCACAACCTTGGTAATGTTGTGAGGACCATATCGAAGTTGTCTGAGTTTCTGATAGGCTCTACTAAGGCATTCCTTTTGCAAATGAAACCCGAATTTGTCGCCCCCCTGAAACTTGTGTGGCACCCGATGTTGATCATGTCACTGCTTTTACTTGGCATCTGATTTCTCTAGAATATCATGGACCTACTGGTGAATATGTTGGATGTGTTCAATGAAGCTATTTTCCTTATCTATTTTGGACTGGACATGAGCCGAATCTTCGTGAGTAGCTGCAACTAGCATGGCCACATCAATGGGACATAGTGGCTGGAATCCCAAGCCCACCTGAAAAGGGTTGTGGGCAGTTGAGCTATGGAGAGCTTAGTTGTAGATGTGTTGAACATAGGGGAGGCTCTCATCCCATGTGCATGGATGCTTTGAGTTGTACATGCACAGAATTTGTATGATCAGCCTGTTGACAACCTCTGCCTGGCCATCAGTTTGAGGATGGAAGGTTGTGGACTTAGAGAGTTCGGTGTCGAGCATCGACCAAAGACTGGACCAAAATGTACTAAGGAACCTACTGTCTTGATCTGATATGATAGACTGTGGGATCCCAAAGTCTACCCACACTCATTCAAAGAAGAGTTTAGCAGTGGATTATGCTGTGACATTCTTCTTGTAGGTGGCCATAATGGCCATCTTCAAGAACCTGTCGACGACCACAAAAACACAGTTGTTTCCATGCTTAGTGGAAGGAAGACCTGACATGTAATCCATGGATATGGATTCCCAAGGGTGACTAGGGGTAGGCAGAGGGGTATAGAGGCCTTGCTTCTTAATGGTCGGTTTGGCAATGGCGCAGACAGTGCATGATCTAATGTACTTCCCGACATTATGTCGAAGATTCGGCCAATAGAAATAATTTTGCAGTACTGCCACCATTTTCTTGACCTTGAAATGTCCAACAGCTCGATTGTAGTGTGCTTCCCAAATCATTTTGGCATGCTCACTTGAAGGAACATAAAGGTGACCCAAGTGGCATAACAGGGCATCCTGGAGGTGAAAATATGGAACATGTTGACCCTCCAAGAGTGTCTGGTCTATGTGGCTGAATTCTGGGTCACTTTTGTAGAGAAGTGGCGAATCAGAAGTCTCCTTCCCACAAGAGTTGAGCACAGTGGTTAACACCATGATTGGTGGTCGACTGAGGCAATCTGCAACATTATTGGTGCTACCCTTCTTATACTTGATATTCAAATGGAAATGTTGCAGGTATGTGGACCACTTTTGATGGCGATCATTCTGCAATTTCCCTTGGGTCTGTATGAACTGCAGGGGTTAGTGTTCTATGTGGATGAACGTTTCCTTCCCCAAAATGTAATGCTTCCATTGTCAGCAGGCCTGCACAATGGAATACATCTCTTTTTCATAAGTGGGATACTTCCAGACTGTGTATGAAAGTGTCTCACTGTGATATGCCATTGGATGCCCGTGTTGAGTAAGGATTGCCCTAATAGCATAGTTAGAGGCATCTGTCTCGACCTCAAATGGTTGTTGCAAATCTGGTAACGAGAGCACTAGTACTGTGCAGAGGCGATCTTTCAACTCTGTGAATGCCTTCTATTGAGATTCAGACCAAAATAATTTTTCTTTTGCTCCTCCCTTGGTGACTTGACTCAAGGGCCAAGTGATATGAGAAAACCCCAACACAAACCTCCGGTAGAAGTTGGCAAGACTTAGAAAGTTGCGGAGCTCTGTCAGAGTGGTTGGAGATGACCAATCCCAAATGACTTGAATCTTGGCTGGATCCATATGCACCTCCTGTTCATCAATAATATATCCAAGATACTGAACTTGGGTCATGCCAAAAGTGCGTTTCTCCAAATTGGCACATAGCTTGTGTTGCTGTAGTGTTTGGAGAACCTGTCGGATGTGGTGGAGGTGCTCTTCCCAACTCTGACTGAAGATCAGGATGTCATCCAAGTATACCACTACAAACGAGTTGGTGAATGGCCACAAGATGTCATCCATTAGCCTCATGAAGGTTGCAAGAGCATTCGTCAATTCGAAAGGCATAACCAACCATTCGAAAAGGCCCTCCTTGGCTTTGAAGGCAGTTTCCACACATCAGAGGGTTCGATTGGTACCTGGTGATATCCTGACTTCAGTTTAATCTTGCTAAAATATTTTGCCCCCTTTAGTTGGTCAAGGAGGTCATCAATCCACGGGATCAGGTACCTATTACGGACCATCATCTTGTTCAATGCCCGATAGTCAATACAAAGTCTCCAAGTCCCATCCTTCTTCTGTACCAACACGATCAAGCTCCCATAGGGCGATGAAATCGGATGGATGTGACCTTTCTGCAGTAGCTCATGAATCTGCCTCTTGATTTCATCGTTCTCTAGAATGGAGCACTGATAGATTGGTCCATTGGGCAGCGGCGCACCTGGGGTCAGATTGATGCAGTTCTTAACCTGACAGTGTAGAGGAACCCTTGCGAGGGAGGTGAAGATGTCCTCGTACTCCTCCACGACCTTGTCCATCTGTAGTTGTCGTGCGGAGGGGCCCTGTTTGGAGGTCGTGGCCACCGTCTTCTTCTTTCCTTGAGGGCGTATCATCAGGAAAACAAATTTCCCGATTTTGGAAACGAGCTTACTGCGTTGTTTTGCAGTAATCAAAGAGATGGTGGTAGGCAGTGCTACCTCTTGTATCCTGTACAACTTATTTCCCAAAGTAACAATAATAGCACGGGGCCTTGATTCATATACAACATGTTGCTTCCACAAGTATGGTTGTCCTAATAATACATCACAAACTTAATGGGGAGCAATGCCACACAATACCTCATCCGTGAAAGGCTTGATGTTGTATGGAAGGCGACACTGCTAGCTCACACGAAGATCCCGTCCTTGGTGAAGCCACCCGATGGTGTACGGTTGTGGATGTGCTGTGGTTGGTAAGCCCAGTGGCTTCATGACCTCTGCTGAAATGAGGTTCTTTTGGCTCCCACTGTCGACAATGAACTGTAGCGGGGAGCCCTTTACCCACATCTTGGAGTGGAAGAGACGCTCCTCCTCCTTTGGATCTTCGGGTTCCTCCTTCTGGATCTTCGTCGTGGCAACAGTGGCGTTGGGCTCCGCATCGATAATTTGCTTCCCCTTGTCATTCTCCTTGTCGGGTTCTAACTCAGAGTCGGAATATGCATCTGATTCTGAAACCTTTAGCTCGGCCACTAGTGACTGCTTGGCTCGATACTCACTTGTGTTGTGAGTGGAGCTCTTATCGAACTCACACCACTTTCCTGTGTCCTTTTTCGGCTTCACAGAGCTATTCTTTGCTTGCAGCTTTGGCAGGTTTTCTTGGGCTACCCCGCCTTGGCTTTGTCCTTTGTTCTGCGGTTTGGGGGCACCTTTCCCCTACTTCGGATTCGCAGATCCAAAGTCTCGCTTCTTTTGTTTAAACTTTTGCTCGACCTTAACGACATATCGATATGCCGTGCCGAGTGAGGGGATGTTCAGGAATTCTATTTCTTCCTGGATGTACTTGTGCAGGCAACCGCGGTATTTGAGTACCAAATGCTGCTCTGAATCCTTGATACCCAACTTTGTGCGAAGGGTATGGAAAATATTGGTAAACTCCGGTACATCTTGGTCCCTTCCCTGCCATAGTGTGGACCACTTTATGTATTGATCTTCATAGCTTCTGACAGGGTAGTACTGCTCCTTGATGGCATCCCGGAATGAATCCCAAGTGGGCGTGGCTGAAAATAGTGAGCCCGTACTTTCATCCTTCTGCTTGTAGTAGGTTTCGCACCAGTCCTTGACATGGGGGTCTGCTTTGAGAAGAGCGAAAATAATCTTTTCTCGATTGGAAAAATCATGAACAGAAAAATAACCCTCTAGTAGATTTAACCATTTATCGACGGCATCTGTGTCTATCTAACCCTCGAATATGGGGATTTCAAAATCAACTTGTACCTTAAACGATGTGGTGTTTCCAGAGTAGCTGTTGGACGCTGATGCGTTGCCCCTAGGTAGCCGCTGAAGGATCTGGGCAAAGCTGTCCATCATTGCGTTCCTTTGTCACTTGAGGGCTTCTTCGAGCAAGATTTTGATAGGATCTCTTGCCCCCTCGTCTTTCTTTTCATCCGCCATGGGAGGCCGTCGAGATTTGCGAGGCTGGTCTTG
>APFE031316613.1:16887-31034 GCA_000404065.3 Pinus taeda | reverse complement strand
CAGTAGAGAAGAGACTCATTTCTGCGCAGTAGAGAGAGAGAGATGTGATGAGAAGAGTGAGTGCAAATGAGGAAAAGTCCTCTTATATTTATACACAATGTTGGTGTTTGAATAGATGCGGCTGTTGGGCTTCTGAGCCTACATGAGTTGTAGGTCGGCTTGATAATAATTCCATAATCAAAATAAATTCATATCTCCATGAATACTTATCAGAATCGGATGATCTTTATATCAGTCCTACACCTCTCGATGAGAGGAATCTAATAAAAATATTATCAGACATGAATAAGATGACCCATATGAAGTTTTGCCCTGGTTGCCAATTTTAACAAGAATTCTTGTTACAGTGCTCCTGAGAATTCTTAGAGCTCCATGGTGCAAGTGACTTTTCTTGTTGTCATCTCAATGACTGAGATTAAGTCCCTAACCAACGGCTAAGATTAGATCTAACTTGATCCATGTCTTTTGGACCATTCTATCACAGATTCATATTAATCGACATTAATATTTTATTTTCCCTAAGTTTAGACTGAGGGACTCCATTAAAAATATTAATTGTGTTAATATCTCCTTATCTGTTTAGAATCTTCCCAAACCATTTCTGGGTATTAGAAATCTCATGTTCCCCATCCTCTCCACCAAATTTCGTGGCTAGAGCACATCCAACGCTGCCCCAAACCAATAGAGGTTAGAGAGGGAGCACTTGTCAGCAGTAGAGGGAGCTTTAGCATTAGGAGGGTCTCTAGGCCAACAGAGAGGTTAGAGTTGGGAGATCAGTTACTTACTTCTTAGTCACTGAGTTGCAGTGCAGCAGTGGGCAGCGTGATGAAAGGAGTTGAAGTGCAGATGCAGTGTTGGGAGAAAGGACCAACAACAACACGGATGCAGAGGGAACTGTCGTACAGATGTAGTAGTGGCAGTGGAAGAACCATGGGCAGTAGTACAGGATACAACGGTGCACAGGATGGTGGGCAACAGGCCTAACATCAGCACAGGGACCGATGCCGGATGATCAGAGTAATACTCAGTGAGGAGTATTGCTAGAGCATAGTGTTCGCTAAGAGGGAGTGTTGATTTGGGGTAGCATTGGATGTGCTGTAGCCACGAAATTTGGTGGAGAGGTTGGGGCACATGAGATCTCCAATACCTAGAAAGGGTTTGTGTAGATTGTAAACAGATCAGGAGATATTAAAATAATTAATATTTTTAATGGAGTCCCTAAGTCTAAACTTAGGGAAATTAAAATATTAAAGATGTTGATGCCCTCTCTTCCTTTCTCACCTGCAACTCTCCCTTTGATTCGATTTTCTCTTGTCGAACTTCGACCAGTGAGAAAATCGATCTTACTCAGGTAACTGAGTATCTGCCTCTGGTGCATCCTCCAAGTGCCCATCAAGCCTTCTCTTATAATCCTCTCGTTAATCAATCAACAACCCAAGTTAGATCCTAATTAGTGGCTAGGATCATATTGACTTGATCTCTGCCTTCTTCTAGAAGTTTCACCCACAGTTTAGATTAATACCCATTAATTATTTTAATTTCCTAAGTTTAGACTTAGGATCTCATTAAAACTAATTAATTATTTTAATAAAATTGTCCTTGGTTGGAATTTCCCATAACAATTTTTGGGTATTGGAAAATGCATGTGTCTAAGCCTCCCTGCAAAATTTGAGACTTAGAGCACATCCGATGCTACCAGAAATCAATGCCAACAAGATTAAAGAAATCAAAGATTGGCCCAAGCTGAAGAATATATCAAAACTTAGGGGATTCCTTGGATTAACTGTTAGGATATTCCGACACATAGGAATAGTTAAGTTCAACTTGGTCTAGTATAGAGTTAGGTTAGCGTTAGGTAAAGTGTGTTTCTTTACCGTTGTACATTTTGTAACTTACAATCCGACGGTCACGATATGTAGTGACCCGACGGTTCATTCTCTCCTCGGTATTACCGACACTTGATCCGTGGCTTGACACCCGATTGGTCCATGAATTCTATTTAAAGCGCATGGAGGGTCATTTGTAGGTTCACTGTGCATGAGAGAGGCTTATGTAAGTTTTCATTCTTTTATTAATAAATTTCCTGTAGTAGCCACGTTGGCGCAGGCCGTGACTGTTTCCCTCTCTGAGGGTTTTAACCACGTCAAAATACTGGTGTATTGATCTGTGATCTATTTGTGAGCGGTGTCCTTCTGGTGTTCTGTCTGAGGAACTTACCCTGTAAATTCCTACATTAACCAGATACTACAAAAGGTTCATAAAAAACTACGCACATGTAATTGCTCCCATAATGAATTTACGAAAGAAAAATTCGTTCCAATGGGACAATAAGGAAGACGAATGCTTTGAATCCTTAAAAGATATAATGACATCTACCCTGGTTCTCGCAACCCCAGATTTCTCCAAACCTTTTGTGGTAGAATGTGATGGCTTAGGATTTGCGATTGGGGCAGTATTGATGCAAGACAGTCGCCCCATAGCTTACGAAATTCGAAAGCTTAATAAAAGGGAAAGCTTGAAGTCTACCTACCACAAGGAGATGTTGGCCATTATTCATGGATTAAGCAAGCGACATCAATACTTATTAGGGAGCAAGTTTTCAATCCACACAGATCATAGTAGTCTGCAGTTCCTATTACAACAAAAAACATTATCAACAAAACAATAGAAGTGGATACAGAAACATGCCGCACTTGACATAGAAAATTTGCACAAAAAGGGAAAGGATAATGTGGTTGCCGACGCTCTTTCACGTAAAGATGAAGAGACCACAACATGCTTTGCATTGGCAGTAGTTCCTGATTGGCTGGACAAGATCCAAACTGAATATGCCAAGGATCCAGACTCTTGTTCGATAATCGAAAACATCGATCAACATCCTAATTTTGAATGGAAAAATTACATACTATGGTATAAGGGTAGGATTTACCTAAGTCCTTCATCCAAATTTAAAATAAAGGCTCTAAAGGAATCACATAATTCCCCTACAACTAGGCATGCTGGGTTCTTTAAGACATACTACAACACACGTCGGTCATTTTATTGGAAGGGAATGAGTAAGGAAATTTAGAGATGCGTTGCTGAATGCGACATGTGTCAAAGAAGCAAAAGCGAAAACGCCTCAACTCTTGGGTTGTTACACCCCTAACATATTCCAAATCAGAAATGGGAAGAAATCTCCATGGATTTCATCGATGGTCTACCTATGTCTAATGGTAAGGACAAGATATTTGTTGTCATAGATTGACTCAATAAATATGCTCACTTCATGTCAGTCAAGAAAACAAACTCAACCAAGCAAATTGCAGAGGTCTTTTGCAAAAACATCTACAAGCTGCATGCTTTACCTAAAGTCGTCATTAGTTATAGAAATGTAAGACTTAAATGGAAATTTCTGGAGGGAATTTTGCAACCAAGTTGGAATAACCCTTAACATGAGTTCATCCTACCATCCAAAAACAAATGGTCAAACATAAATAGTAAAGAAGTGTTTAGAAACATACCTATAGTGCTTCATATCTGATCAGCAAAATAAATGGTCACAATGGTTGCATTTAGTAGAATATTGGTACAATACCACCTATCATACCTCAACCAAAATGACCCCTTTTCAGGCCCTTTATGGTTATGAACTCCCGAGATGGAAGGATTTTGCATTAAATGACATTAAGGTTCAAGCAGTGAAGAACCATTTGGAAGAAAGTCAAAAAATTATCTAGATATTAAGGAAAACCTAGCAACTGCCAGAAATCGAATGAAGCAACACGCTGACCAACACTGTTCAAAACTAGAATTCAAAGGAGACTGGGTTTTCGTAAGATTACAGTCTTACAAGTTGATGTCCTTGAAACAACAAGGAAGGAATAAGTTAGCTCCGAAATTCTATGGGCCTTTCTAGATAATTAAGAAAATCAATGACGTTGCTTATGGATTGAAACTACTAGATAACTGCCATATCCACAATGTATTCCATGCTTTGTGTCTCAAAAAACTACTAGGTCAAAACCAAACCGCTCAAACTGAGATACCTGAAGTCGATGAAGAAGGAAGGATTGTCTTAGAACCTGAAGGAATTCTCGCGACCCATGAGAAGGTATTGCGCTTCAAAAGCATAAGAGAATACTTGATCAAATAGAAGAAACTTCCAGAAGAAGATTCCTAATGGGAAACAAAGAAGTTCCAACAACAATATTTTTCGTTACCTTTGCTTTGTGGACAAAGCAATTTTTAAGGGGGGAAAATATTATGAATAAATAATTCATAAAATAGTTTAAATAAAATATGAATAAATATATATAATAAATAAATAAATAATTAATTAGTTAATTAATTATTTATTTAAACATTTTTTAATATTATTAATTAATGTAAAGTCATTGTCAAAAGATGACCATTTACCCTCGTGACCAGTGACTGCCTATTTAGGCATATCGTTCGAGGGAATGTAAGCATCATTCAAGTATTCAATTATTAATAAAATATTACAATTTAAAGTGTGCAAATTTGCAAGTGAATTCCGAGACTAAGACAGCGCCAGCAAGGGCAGAGAAGGAAGTGGAGACAGATGATCACTGTGTCATGAGTGCACACGCACCACTTGAGCGGAAGTGGGGAGACATTGAGCTGTAGTCAGACAGACTACAGCCGATGAGGGGCAAGATCCTCGAGGTACCCAGCCTCTTGGATTAGACCATGCTATGGGAGCCCCGAAGAGGAGTAGCAGGACTGGCGGATGTGGGTAGAGACAGATGCGGATGAAGCGACAGAGAGGCTACAGTGCAGAATTCCTAGGACAGTGCAAGACTAGTAGGCTACAACAGTGCGAGAGGCACGAGAGTGTTGCACTAGTGCAGGATGGCATAGAGGGGTCTGCAATGGTGTGAGATGCAGGGAGTTGTTGCAGCAGTGCAGAGATCAGAGAGGGAGCACTTGTCAGCGGCAGAGGGAGATTCAACATCAACGGGTGTCTCTAGCCCAACAAAGAGGTCAAAATTAGGAGATCAGTTACTTCTCAGTAATTGAGTTGCAGTGCAGCAATGGGAAACATGATGCACCATGATGAGAGGAGATGCAGCGCAGATGCAGCAGTGGCAGAGACATAAGAAACAACACGGATGTAGAGGGAGTTGTCGTACAAATGCAGCAGTGGCAGTCGCAGAGCCACGGGTAGCAGTACAAGATGCAGTAGTGCAGAGGATGATGGGGAACAGGCCTAGCATCAACACATGGACCGATGTCGGATGATCAGGGGGATACTCAGTGAGGAGTATTACTAGAGCACACTCCTCGCTAAGAGGGAGTGTTGATTTGGGGTAGCATCGGATGTGCTTTAGCCACAAAATTTGGTGGAGAGATTGGGGCACATGAGATCTCCAATACCTAGAAAGAGTTTGTGCAGATTCTAAACAGTTTGGGAGATTAAAATAATTAATATTTTTAATGGAGTCCCTAAGTCTAAACTTAGGGAAATTAAAATATTAATGTGGATTAATATAAAATTGTGTTAGAATGGTCCAAAAGACATGGATCAAGCTAGATCTAATCTTAGCCATTGATTAGGGACTTAATCTCAGCCGTTGATATATCAACGACAAAAGTATAAGAAGAGGCTTGAGGGTAACTAGGAGAGTACACTAGATGATCAGTCATTCTATTCTCTAGAGCGGGGTTTGCTAAGAGAGATAGAATCAGTGATCGGAGTTGCAGCTGAGGGGCAGTGAGTACAGAGAGACAGAGAGGCAGAGATAGTGCCGGGAGATACAACAGGAGCTAGAGAGAGTGACGCAGTAGCAGCCAGGACTCACGCAGAGGCAGCCAGGAGTTGCGCAGTGCTTACTAGAGGCCAACGTAGCTGACGTAGAGGGCTAGAAGGCTGACATAGGCCTATTCAGGCTGACATAGGGCCAGTGCTGGGCAGAGAGACGTTGATGTTGTCCAAAGAGGCAGACGCTGGGGCTTCTGGGGCAGATTGGAGCTGAGGAGTTGCTGAAGGGTTTATCCGGGGACATTGGTCCAAAAATAACAGTGTCATTTTGTGTGCTTGTTTCTATTTCCTTTAGTTGATGATCTGTAATATTTTGAACATGCACTAGTGTTTATTTTCAGTATTTACATGGTAAATAACTTGTTAAGTAACAGAACAAGTAGGTAGGAATAAATCAGTAAAGTGCATGGAGGGTTTCTAACTAGTAGACTTAGAAACTTCAACAATAAGAAGCTTCAATAAGAGAAAACTTACCGAAGGGTTTTCCTCTCAAGAGAAGAGAGGTTTTGGCCCTGGCAGAGAGCCAACATCTTGTGTTCTTGTTCTTATGTTTTTGGTAGCAGTTTGATGAAGTACACACACCTGCATTAATAATAAGAAGAAGAAGATTAAGCTAACAAGAAACAGTAAAAAGACTCCACAAATTGTTATTAAGTCAAGAAGAATCACACTACACCTAATTGCCCTAGATTCTTCAACATGGTATCAGAACTAAGGTGACACATCAAGGAAAGGGCATCTCAAGAATAATCATAAGGTGACACATCAAGGAAAGGGCATCTCAAGAACACTCATAAGGTGACTCATCAAGGAAGGACATTTACAAAGTTGAAGCATCAAGCCAAGATGTCTCAATCACTACAAGGACAAGAAGGTCTACCATATATCATTCATCAAGGAAGACTACAAAGCAAGAAGAAGAGCCTTAGAAAAAGGAAACTACAAAGAAGAGCAGATTAAAGAGGGACCTACATCATCTACAAGTCATCAAGAAAATCTCATCATCAAGTCAAGTCTACTTGGAGAAGGCAACTTGAAGAACATTAAGATCCTAGGAAGGAAAGTCATCAAGTCTTCAAGGAGAAAGCAAATCCACTACATCTAAAAATCTAGCAAGTATATGTCCCCTTCTGAATATACATCAATGTCTTTTTGCAAGGAAAGCAACAAATTGGTAGGCACCAATAACTTTCTTGCATGGAAGAAGAGGACTGATTTACTTGAATGAACTTCTAGAACATATCAAAAGGAATATCACTGTCCCCGCTAAGGAACAAACTCAAGCCTTAGCCAAGTATAATAAGGATGGGACAAGAGCTCAAAGGATTCTAATAGAATCTATCAAGGACTCTCTCATTCCGTATGTCTCCAAATTTGAGATATCTAAATAAATTTATGATAAGCTAGTGGAGCTATTCTCGGTATCCACAGCCGGAAGTGATATCTCTACGAAATGGATTACACAAGGTGAAGATATCAAAGGAAGGAATAGCTCCCTACTTCATGAAGATCTTTGAGATGAGGGATCAACTTCAAGAGTTATGGGAAGTCATGTTTGATAGAGAAGTGACAACCGTAGTACTCAATGCTCTACCTAAGGATTGGGGCAACTTCACATCAAGCATATATAACAAGAAGGAAGCTACCATACTAAGTGAAATGTGGTCTCTATGCAAGACAGAGGAATCCAGACTCAAAGCTAAGGAAGATGTGGGATCAAAGGAGCAAGCATTTGCTACCATGGCCAAGAGAAAGGGAAAATTTGGCAAATTTGATCCACGAAGAACAAACAACAAAGACATGTCCAAAATCCAATGTTTTGGATGCCAAGAATATGGACATTACAAAAGTAATTGTCCTAAACTTAAGAAGGACAACAACAACAAGAGAAAAAGGGAAGAAGCTCATATGACTCAAGAAATAAAAGAAGACAAGAAGCAAAAGAAGGAAGATCCTCCAGATCTCTATTATGACTAAGTCTACCTCTTTATGTAAAGTCTTCTTTCAAAGTTTTTAGTATAGGAGCATAAAATTGCATGGCTAGAAACATATTCTAGAATATAGGAGCATGGTAGATATAGCTCAAGATATTCATGTAGAAGGAGCATACCTAGAATAGGATCTCATCCACAATGAAAGAAAATTGATCATGATTAAGAATATTAGGAGACCTCCATCATGAAAAGAAAAGAAACATTTGCAGGGTAAGGGTCTTCAAGATCCTATGATGGAATCTTCAAAAGAAGATTCATAAACAAAAGTAGATGTCTCATTGGGAATCCCATTAATGGGATTCAAGAAAAGGATGATATGAAGGCAAGCTAAGATGAAGTAAGAAGGGCCACACCAAGGACAACCAAATGAACCAAAGATGATCAAAGGAGAATCAAGATGAGGTATGTATGCATCAAATTTTAGTCATGTTATTATATGTATATTATTGAGTCATGGAAATAGTTCTATAACATGATAAAGTAGGTAAGAATCTCTTTCACCAATGACATGGTCAAAGGCATGTACAACAATGCAATGAAGGTCAGCAAAAGGAAATACTCACATAAGGAGTATGAAATCGCTCACAAAGAAGCATGTGAAGAAGAAATGTTGACTAGTCCTAGAAGCAAGCAATGAAGAAGTGCTCCCATAAGGAGTAGAATGTGGTTGACCAATCTCTCCATGAAGAAGCAAATGAAGAAAGAGATCAAGCATGTGAAGAACACCATGATCACAAAGAATCACTATCTGACAAGATACATTGAAGGCATCTCCTGAAAAAAGGCATGACTACTTTGACAAATGAAGAAAGTGATCAAAGGACCCTTGACACCTATGAAGCCCCTGGAGATATGAAAGGTGCAGATAACTGATTCTACTCTATGAAGATGTCATGATGAAGAAAGCCATCCACCAAAACTTAAAATTGTTTCCAACAACAACCCTTTTTTAAATGAGAGCTTTAGATAATAAAAGTAACAACTATCCTATTCTCTATTCACATTCATACAAAAACTTACTGACATAGGAAGCTACATCCATTAAATAATCTATTCATAAATTTTCTAGAACATAAAAGCTACAGTAAGTAGGACATTTACTCTAACAATTATATGCACGAAAACTACATCCATTGAAGTTTTGTAAAACCCTTTGCAAGCATGCAATCTACAAGCTACAACCATTGAGGCCTTTTGGAAAACACTTTGCAAGCATGCAATCTAAAATGTTTGAGGCCTTTTGAGAAACACTTGCAAGCATGCAATCTACAGTGATTGAGGCCTTTTGTCAAACAATTGGAAGCCATAATCTCTTAAGGCAATTTGACATGAATCTAAGATTCTTCTTCAACCTATTTATAGCTCATAAAATTTATAAATTAATTCTTCAAAGGATAAAATATTAAAACAAGGACTAAATCATCTTATTCTTTCACCACATAGTTGGTAGCAGCAATCTACAAAATCGCCCCAGATTTATGCTTTGGGTTTTGAAAAGTATTTTTTTGGAATCAAGTCGGGGGTTACAAGGACAAAAGGTACGGATACCCCCTAATGTTGTCATGAATCATTACGAAAACGCTCACGGATGCAATTGTTTAAACTAGCAAATCTTCTAACTCCTAGAATCTCATTTACAATTTTGTCAAACAGATGGCATGCAAACTTGAATCTACAACCATGAATAAAAAAATAGTAACACAAAATTAAGTTATAATTACTTATGTATTTCCCAAATAATTTTCTAAATAATTTCATCTACTGTAAGTAAGTTGAAGGGTTTTGAGATTCTTCAAGCATTATTTTCATTCAACCATTCCATCCAATACATGAAAAATATCCTTAGTTGTTAAGAATCACTCCAAAATAAGAGTTAACCAATGATGATTATGTTAATGCATTATGTATCCTTACTTTTCATCTACATTTGCAAGGATTGTAAGCACCCAATGACAGAAAATTGCGTCAATTACTTTCCTTGAAACTCTTGGTTGTCATTGTTTTACATTTTTATTCTAAGGGCTAATCCAGTGATTCCTCCAGGTATATGTTGTGTATGTGTCACTTTCCTTATCCCGTAGGCTGCAAGTTAGCAATCATTCATGCATAATCTTTTGCATATATAATAAAAATAATAGCATTTCCCATTTATGGATTTTTCCAAACACTTTGCAACATATCCTGAAACCATTTCTAAAACATGTATTTAGTTCCCTGTTTTAATTAAAATGAAATAAAACCATAACTCATGAAACTCTTACCCAAGTGCTTTGTAATTTTAATTTGGCTTTCCTTTCCCAAGCGCTACAATACCAAGGTTAGTACCATAAACTACACCAATAATAATTCCAATAATATTCTAAATAACATAAACTTAAACCAAATTAGATGCTTACAACATTAAAATTTCAAGACAATTAAATTTATACTTGATTAGACGTGCAACTCCAATCACTGAGAATATGATCCATCTTTGATTCCTTAACCAACTCATTTGAACCATCCGGTTTTTCACCCAACCATATCCAGGGAGAATTTCTCCCCCTAAAACCTCCAAGCTGTAAGAGCTCATAAGCGGTACGAAAATAGCGGTAGAGAGATATACAAAGCAATTTGAGGAAGATAAGATTTACTTTCTCTCAATACCACTCATGTTCAACTACATTAGGTAGAGATACTTAGTAATTTAGATTAGCATTTGGCTACTCTCCAAATCTCTCCCTCTCACAAACTTCTTCAAATCTGTCAAACTCTTTGTATCACCATGCACCTCCCTCAAGTGAGAAAACATGAGACACATATATAGGAGGAGCAACAAATTCTTGTCATAAAAGATGAGTAATATGCATGCCTTGTATTCCATTTAGAGGATTGTAACTCATGCCATTAATGAGAGGTATGCATACCTTAGTTAAGGAGAGTGTAACATATGCATTAAAAAGAGCGTAAGCGGAATCTTTTATGACATGTCTTTAATGAGTGTAAGAGGAATATGCCATTCTTTGATGAGTGCATAAAAGAGAGTGTCAGTTGGAGAATACAGTGAGGGAGACTACTCAGTTTGATTTCTAGAGTGGGGTTAGCTGAGAAATTCGAATTAGTGGTCTGGAGAGCAGCAGGAGGCAGCAAGTATAGAACAAAGAGTCGGGATCAGTACCAGAAGACCAGCACATAGATTGGAGAGGTAGGCATAGAGGCAGCAGACTGTGTAGTCACTGGAGGGCTTGCGTAGGTGACACAAAAAGGCCCAGTGCCGGCGCAGAGAGGCAAGGGCTGACGCAAAGGATCAGGGAGCTACGCCAAGGTCAACCAGGATGACGCTGAGACGAGGGAAGCGCTGAAGAATTTTCTTTGTTGGGTAAGACAGTTTGGCACCCAGTTGTACTGAAGAATTGTTGAATAATAAAATCCTCCCTTGCTGCATCGGTTTTCCCACATTGGGTTTTTACGGGGATTGATTGTCCAAAATATTCGTGTCGATGTGTTAATTCTTGTGCATGTGTTTGTTTCTGTATTATGATGTGGATATCCACAACAAGATTTATTTTAATGTTTACTGAAGGATTTTCATAAATAAATTATCGGGAAATAAGTAGGTAAAATAAATTAGTTGTTGCAGTGATAGAATTTTCACATGGTATAAGAGCAAGTAATCAGAGACAGGAAGGGGAAATCAATTATGGGTTGAGACCATGATGCAGAGACATCTACGTCAGGAGACTCGCACAGATTTTCAGAAAATTGCACAAGAGAAAGTGATTTCGATTTCTCTATGTTGGCTTCTAGGCTGGAAGAAGAAGTGGCTTGTGTGACTAGCTTTGCATTATCAAAGGTATGGTATATAGACAGTGGGGCCTCTTGGCATATGACGGGAATCTGGGAATGTTTCTCAGATTATCGGGAGGACAGGATGAACTTTCAGATCACCATGGGGAACAAGGCAAAATGTACTCCAGTAGGGAGGGGTACCATAGCTTTTCAAACAAAAACGAGAGAGCGGTTCCATGCTACCAATGTGCTGCATGTACCAGGGTTTGGGATGAACTTACTTTTCATGTCGCAACCTCAAGGCAAAGGCTATGATGTTTTCTTCATCAAGGAGAAAGTATACGTCAAACACCCGAGCTGGAAAAAGAAAGCGTAGATCGAGATCAAAAGTAACAAGTTGTACAAACTACAACTAGAATCACCAATAACACTAATAGGCAGTCACAGAGACAAGGATTTGAACGAATTGTGGCACAAAAGAATGGTACATTTGCACCACGGGGCTCTGAGAATTCTCAGGAGCACTGTAACAGGAGTTCCGGATCTTAGTACAGAACGAGATGATGTATGCAGAGGATGTTCTTTAGGAAAGTATGCCATGGAAGCATTTCCTAGAAGTAAAAACAGGGCCAAGAGTGTACTAGGATTGATACACTCAGATATCTGTAGACCCATGTCCACTAAAGCTCTTAGTGGTGCCGAATACTTCCTTACCTTCATTGATGACCACTCAAGGAAAACCTGGATTTATTTTCTGAAAACCAAGGACAAGGTTTTCTGTCGATTCAAAGAGTTCAAGGCTCTGGTGGAGAATCTGACTGGGAAAAAAATAAAAGTTTTGCGCTCAGATAATGGTGGAGAGTATGTCGATAAGGACTTCACTGACTTTTGCGCTAAGGAGGGCATCAGAAGAGAGTGGACAAATCCTTACAATCTGGAGCAGAATGGAGTAGCAAAAAGAAAGAACAGGACTATTGTAGAAGCAACTAGGGCCATGATGTATGATCAGGATATGCCAAAATTCCTGTGGGTAGAAGCATGCAACGCAACAGTCTATGTTTAGAATAGAACTCCTCATTGGGTATTGGGCAAGATTACTCCAGAGAAAGCCTTCACAGGGAAGACGCTTGAATTCAATGATTTCAGGATATTTGGGAGATTAGCATATTGCTGCATACCCAAGGAAAGGAGGAAGAAGTTGGATCAAATTGCAAAGAAAGGATATCTAGTGGGATATAGCGAGAACGCTAGGGCATACAAAATCTATCTTCTAGGGAGCAGGAAGGTAGTAGTTCGACAAGATGTGAAGTTCATGGAAGACAGGGCTTTCAGAAAATCTTGAGAAATGCCTTCCGAGGAGCAATCAAAAGAGGAACCGTTGGTCAAAGTTTCAAATCTCTTCAACCAACGGAAGAAAATAATTTTTCCTCGGGTCAGGAAGAATCACAAGATGAGGAGGAGCTAACAGAAGCACCTGCTGACAAAGGAAGAACGAGCAGGGAACTTCGTCAAATTCTGCGAGATGCAGAGGACTTCGTCGGTGCGCCAAGGAACAATAAGAGGGAGCGAAAACAACCAGAGAGATATTAGGCATTAGTAGCTCAGGATGGGGAGCCTGCCAGTTTTCAGGAGGTAGCTCAACATTAGGTTTGGCTGGATGCGATGGTAGAGGAGTACAACTCCATAATGGTGAACGATGTCTGGGAGGTGTAGTACTAGGGCCTAAAGACAGATTAATGGTAGGTTCGAGATGGATCTACAAGATTAAATACGCTGCAGACGACAGTGTTGAGAAATACAAAGCCAGGTTTGTGGCTAAGGGGTATGCTTAGAGGGAAGGAATTGACTACGAAGAGACCTTCGCCCCGGTAGTCAGGTATACATCTATTAGAACCGTGATATCTCTTGCAGCACAAATGGGGTGGGAGATTCATCAGATGGATGTCAAAATGGCATTTCTGAATGTTGTAATAGAAGAAGAGGTATACATTGAACAACCAGAGGGCTTTGAAACACATGAGAAGAAGTCTCATGTATGCAGATTGAAAAGTCTCATGTATGCAGATTGAAGAAAGCCTTGTATGGGCTGAAACATGCACCTAGAGCATGGTATGGGCGAATCGATGGCTACTTGCAGAAAATAGGATTTGTCAAGAGTGATGCAGATCCAAATCTCTACTATTTGGTTGTAGAGAATGAGCCTCTAATCTTAGTATTATATGTGGATGATCTCTTCCTAATAGGATCATCCAGGCTCATAGGGGATTGCAAGAAGAATCTAGCCATGGAGTTCGACATGAAGGATTTGGGACGAATGCATTATTTCTTGGGGTTGGAGGTTTGCCAACAAAAGGGGGAGATCTTCCTTGGGCAAGGGAGATATGCTACGGAAATCCTGAAGAGATTCAGGGTGGAGGACTGTGTTAGTGTCAGTCTTTCCAACCTTCCTCCAGTGATCAAATATGCTCTTACAAAGTGGTTTCAGAGTGTTAAGGTCAAATTTTGTCATTTCAAAAAGTTTCCAAACAAAATTTGGTCACTAGGCATTAGGTCTAGGGTTTGCTTTAACTCCTTCTAAAGTTGCCCAAATGCCAATCTATGTCACTATTTAGCTGAGTCTA
>APFE031316608.1:0-16290 GCA_000404065.3 Pinus taeda | reverse complement strand
ATGATGCCAATGAATTGAATGGAAATTACAGTGAAGAATCTGCAGTTTTAAAAGCCAGAGAAGGTGATGTACAAAATCCAGGAAATTTAGCAAAACAATTATTTTATAAGCAACTGCTCTCTTCAACTGATCAGAAATGTAGAAATAAGTCAACCCATTCACATACTGTAGCTCAACTTACAGGTTGTGACATATGCATTGATACTGCTCAGGAAGATCAAACATCCAAGATGCATGGGGCAGAACCTGGATTTTCTTGTGATGGTAACAAGCAAATGGGGGAGGCAGAATGGCAGTTCATGTTACCTAGCCCCCTTCAAACAATTGAAATAGCTGCTCCACTTCACACAAATTTGAATGGGAAAACAATCCAGTGTTTGGGATTAGATATTAAAGGAGGTAGTGGGATGCTATCTATGCATATTGAGATGGAAACTAAAAATGCTATAGATGACTGTGAAGAAATGGTTGAAAGGCCATTGGGTTCTCAGACTTTGCATACCCAAATAGAAACAATGCCCAATGAATCTCATTTTCATAGGGAGAACACTGATAAATTAAACAGGAATGGGAATAGCTCTGCTGATACTTTTCTTCAGGCTTCCATTTCTGATATAAGTGATTCTGTTAAACCATCAAAGGGGCATTGTGTCAAAACCTGTAATCTTTCAATTTGTAATGAGAGGAACCTAAAGTTGTGCTCAGATGAGGCTTTGTCCCATTCAAGCCCAGTGGAAATGGAGATGGCACGAAAAAAAGAAATTGAAAATGTTATATGCATTGAGGAAGCCGACTCAAAAGTGACAAAGTGTGCTGAGCTGTTAGCTAACAGTGATAAGAATGAGATGAAAGAAGACAACAAAAGTGCTTTGAATTTCAGAGGACATTCCTTGTGTAGCACACAACTTCCAGAATTGGCAGATGGAGTCAAATATGGGGCAGGGGATGTGTCAGACTCTACACATATTGCAGCAGAGACACTTCTGAGAATTTTGTCAGAGAAAAACTCAAAACGTTTGGATGTCGATACTTGCCATCAACAGAATTCTTCAGGTCCAAAAACAACATTAGAATGGTTTGCTGATATGATTCCAGGTGATACAAACCATTTGGAGTTCACATCTGTGAGGTTTAATGAAGAAATTGCTGTTTCCAATAAGAATGAAACAGGTCTTTGTGAATGTTCAATACCAGAAAAAATGTCAAGTCATTCTGGTGCTCTTGATTATTTTGAGTCTATGACATTGACGCTTTTGGAAAGTAATGCAGATGAACATTGCAAACCATATGTAAAGGATCATGTGGAAACAGAAAATATCTCTTCCTCTATCAATTATGTTTCAAGGACATTGAAAAGGGGTAAACGACAAAAAGATTTTCAGAAAGAGATACTGCCAGGTATTTCATCTCTTTCCAGGCAAAAAATTGCACAGGATCTGCAAACCATTGGAGTGCTTATGAGATCGATGGGGGATGTTTGCCAGACTGGGTTTACAGGAAGAAATGGAGGAACCTGTTCCTCCAAAGGTCATTGGTTTATACCACCTAAAGGCCGGCGCTCAAGATGTTCTGGTGTTTCTAGGGCTTCCTGTGACAATGTAGAAACAAATGCTATATTAAGATGGCCCAAGTCTTATAATCAAGATATTGATAGGCTCAATGGAATGTCATTTAAAAGTACATGGGGTGAGACAACCAGGCGAAAGCGTATGCAGAGGCAACATACTCCTATGTTATCTTCAGCCTAGAGTCCTCTTTGAGTAGTTTCTCTACACGTATAGGATCAACAGCACTGGGTATAGCTAAATCTCAACCAGAGAATTTGTATATATCATGAGTTGGTCTAACGGTTATGAACATGTGTTTCCACCTTGGAAGTCACAGGTTCAAATCCATAGGGGTTGGGTATGTATATCTTTCTAGACTAAGCAGTCAATTTGTTGCACGGATTTGGCTTTTCAATAGGCTATAACCTTAAATTAACTCCTGTGTACATTCGGGATTTGATCTTTTAGAATTCTTCATATCCTATAGAAACATGGCTTGTATATTTATTGTTTACTGAAAATGAAAAAATTGATAAAAAGTTTTGTGTAAATGGGGCACCTTTTCATCTACAAAGATACTTTTGAAATGCTGCCATGTTTATTACCACTGTTAATGATAAGCAAATCATGAAAAATAAAGCGTCTGTTATTTTATTGCTTAGGCCATCTGCTTATTGTATCATCTTATTTTGCGAATGTCCTTGGCATAGTGGTTTCCTTCCGGTGAGAAACAATTTACTAGTTATTTCATAAATATGCTTTGTTCGTTTTTGAAAAGGCATTTGTTGGTATTGAATAAATCCACTTTTCAACTTCTAGTTTTAAACTAAAAAGCCTCATTCTTGACGTGCACACAAATTGACTCATTTTTTCTTTTTGCAGTTCAACATAATGCCCTGAACTTTTGGTTTCATTGCATGTAAGATTTTGAACTAACGTGCTTTGAGCATACAATTCACTCATCATCAGGGCATGAAGAAGAGCATAACGCTTCACTCATCCTTAGTGGACTGTAGCGATCATGTTATTAGTACCCAATTGTGTTTTAACTTGACTTGTTTGCTTGGCTTTCTGGACGGCATAGCTGCAGAGCAGGGTACCTGACATTGTAGCTGCTGCTCGTGTGTAAAGATGGTATTCATAGCACATGTCAAAGATCATACATGAAAGCCATGTAATGCTAAGAAGGAAAACTGCATTAGAGATTTGTGATGATTACATCCTGATGGAGGTCTCAAGTTTCTTATTATATGGAAGTATCTTTTACCCTATGAATGTTATGGCCAGTTACAATCAGTTACATTATCAGTAAACATAACTGCTTAAATTAATTGACTAATTAACCAGACGACTTTATGAACTAGATGGGCTGAATCAACTAGGTCTATTTGACAGATTGGTCAACTTTGATTGACAAGTTGATTTCCAGAGACAGGACCATTCAAAATCTCTTCCACCTAAAATTCTTGCATCATCTTCAAGGAAGATTCATTTTCAAGAATTTATGTACAAGTTGTAAAAAAAGGAGGTCTCAGTTCTCCTGTCATATGGAAGGTATCTTCTATTCTGTGGACTTAGACTATTGCAGCCAGTTACAACCAGTTACATTATCAGTTAACGTAACTACTTAAATTAATTGACTATATAATCAGAGGACTTGATGAACTAGATGGACTGAATCAACTAGGTCTATTTGACAGATTTGTCAGCTTTGATTGACAGGTTGACATGCATAGACAAAGGACCATTCAACATCTCTTTCCACCTAAAATTCTTGCATCATCTTCAAAGCAAAACACGTACAATCTATAAATAAGCTTTGAGAACTTTAAAAAATGTGGCCAAGGACAAACATTATAACAAAGATCTTTTTACATTCTCAACATGGTATTGGCTCATACAAAATTTTAGCAATTCACGATGGTCAATTTAATAGGTCAAGGCCTTTGCCAGAGTATCTAGAATATTTGAGCAATTCATGATGATCAATTTAATATGTCAAATTTGCAAGAGTATCTAGAACACCCAATGATTGCAATTTCGCTTGTAAGTCTATCCATCATCCGTGGAGATATGGCTGGTAGTTAACATTGGCAAAATTGAATTTTGCATTGTTACTCAATTGGGGAATCTAGACATTCGCTAAACTTGAGTTTTTATTTTCTCTAGCATATGATGGAAGTCTATATAAGTGAACATTGGAGATCATCCTTAATTTTCCCCTTCATTTCGTGAACTTGGTTCAGAGGCATGGTTATATTGAAAAGATCTGGTTCTTGCTCTCCAAATTTGTACCCTTGAACAATATTGAATGTTCAACAGTTTTGACTCACTGCACTCCATGCTTCAACAAATCACTTAGTATGAAGTACATAGTTGATTGTTATGTATATAGGGAACACCAGGTCAATGAGATAGTACTTCATATCTTGCTTTGTTGGAAAAACCTAGATATCCATGTTCTAACATTTAACTCCAACATGGGACTGTTCTCCAGCTCAAATCAGACAATGCAATGCCCATCACTGGGTTTCTCTCATCAACTTTAGAGGTTAGGAGAGCTCCAACAAGTAGCACCTGACTTCCCCAGGAATATTTGGCCAAGTAAATTCAATGTTGGCCTTTATCCAAAGGACATTCTCAAGCTTTTTATTGGTACTTTCAAGATGATTAGAGAAAAATTTAGGGGATAATATTTGCCATTTGGCTAATTATTTCAACGTTTTGCAAAATGAATCACTAAATCAAACAAGTATTAGCTCACAATTTCATACATCAAGTTAGTGTGTGAACAAATTTCAGTAGACTTGCCGACTATTTAGTTATAGTAAGATATTTAGAATAGTAGAGGTATTCCAAGGTTTCTTCGACACTTGTAACAAGTTTATAGTTCCAAATAATTTTCCTGAGAATGATAATAACTGCTCTTCTTCTACTTTGGTGCATGATTATTTTACCAATGTGTAGAGTGCGACTAGCTAGTTTTTGAAATGACACAAGTCAATATGGTATACGAGCTCCGCCAAATCAGGGTGACTTGCAGCATTCAAGGACTTTCCAAGTTTATGAGTGGTCTTTTGGGATATCAAGATATGGTCTTCTTGGTTGAGCGATTATGTTACTCTACCTCTCCCTTTGGTCGAGCAACTTTATTTCCTCTCCCTCTCCCTCTCCCTTTCCCTTTCCCTTTCCTTATTGGTTGAGCAACTTCATTTCCCCTCCCTTTTCTTATTATTGGTTGAGCACTTGAGGTTCTTAATGAAAGTTCCTCTCCCTTTGGTTGAGTGTCTAAAGATCCATATGATTTACTAGAGTCTTTTAGTCGAATGTTTAAAGACTTTGATCAACTAAAGTTTCTAAACTCCCTTAAAATTCAAGTGGCTGCACACCTTAAAAATTGAAGAACATAAATAGTCAATAAATTGTTAAAGAAACAATTTTCTGCTCTTTGATTTCATTTCTAATATTTAATAAACAAAGAGGAATAGTTTCTTAAAGGAAATATTTCCCTTTTTATTCTGATTTCAGATAAACCCTTACTAAACCAATAATTTGTATTTAACTTTTATTTTCTCTTTAGAAAATTGAATGGTATATAGACCATACTCAAAAGTTTATTATAAATATTTCTTTACCATTTGATATTATTTCTAATATTTAGTAAACAAATATAAATAGCTTGTTATACAAACATGTTTATATTATTTTCTCATTTGCAAATTGAATATACCATAATAAGTTGAATAAATTTTATATGAACATATTTATTTATTATTTAATTTATTTTACATTAATTTTATTAATTGAATCCAAAATCAATTTATTATAATAGCTTGTTATACAAACATGTTTATATTATCTTCTCATCTGCAAATTGAATATACATAATAGTCAATAATTTTTTATCAACATATTTATTTGTTATTTAATTTATTTTACATAATTTTATAATAAATAGAAATAATTTATTATAGTTACAATATGTTTTGCCACTATTTGACTAAAAAGAAAAGAAAAGAAAAGAAATAATTTGTGATAAAAACATTTAGTTATTGTTTAACTAATACCCGAGAGGCACATTCTTCACCCTTTAGTCAAGTGGTTGGACTAAAGATGCTCAGTCCCAATAAATAAATTTTTTTCCTCAACCTCATTGTACTATAGGTTGAATGGCTACAATCCTCAATTTCCCTATGGTCAATAAAACAACTAGAAGTTCCTTGATCTCCCTATGGTCAATTGAGTAGCTTCATTCTTTTCCCCTTGGTTGAACGCATTTTTAAATGCCCTTGTTTTCTAATCAATAGAGTAACTAGAAGTTTCTTTCCTTGGGGTAAAGAATCATTTCATTCCTTCCCCTTTGGTTTTTTATTATTGACGGACCTTTCAATTACCTCTCTAATTGTTCAAAAATATGACCAAAAGATTGTACATTTAATTGTCAATTCAAGGTTTGTGAAACTTGCAAACTGTCGTGCACTGTTTGTGCTAGTACAATATGAAGTGGTGGTAATCTAAATGAGTGTCACAGGGCAAGATATTGGGATGCTTTTACAAGTCACCAGGAGAAATCTACTTGCAATCTAATCCACACTTTGTGGGTGTTGAATTTTGTAGCTACGATCGATCTTCATAATATCTTCATTTGTATTTGTAATTATGAATTATAAATTATATTTGTAAAAGAAAATTTATTTGAGGCATGTTCTTCATGCTTGCAAGAAAAGGAAAAATATTTATTTTGTATTCAAAAGAAAAAATATTACAAGGCTCATCAAGAGTAGGAAAAATGAAATTTTGGATTTGTATTTTTCCTCCACAAGTGACCAAGTCGGCCCCTCCAAGATCAAGTAAGCCTACCCATGGGACACACCCTTTCGCATGGACGAATCACTATAAATAGAGCCTATTTGCTTTCCTCCAAAGGCACACTTCGAACACACCTCATCTTTGTTCAAGCAAAGGATACATGGAGCATAGGGACGAAGATCAATAGGAGGATAGTTGCTTGCTCTAGCAATCAAAGAAGGTTGAATCCTATACGAGTTTTTGAGGTACATCTTCTGTTGAATAGTGCGAAGGCTCTGTGATTTAGTGTGTAAATTTGAGGCATAAATTCTGTGACATAGTTTGAATTTTTGAGGATGATACAGAGGTCGAATCTCGCCCCTCTTGTGACATTGTTTCTGTGGCATATCTCTATGGTTGAGTGCACATCCTAAGGTAGAGTTGCATGACATTCTCATCCTTCTTGGAGATATTAATTCTTTGATATATCTCTCAGATATATGCACATTCTAAGGCTGATCTCTGTGGTATAGTGCGAGTTCTGAGGTAGACTTGGAGGATGTTTTCTTGACCTTGTTGCACAACTTCTTTGGTCGGAATTGTGAAGGGTTGACTTGGTCCTTGGTGGTTGGTCTTCTTGCTGGTTGGCTGATTTTTTTCCTCCATTGTGGGTTTTCCCAAGGTAAAATCTTCTTGTCTCTTGTGCATTGTTATCTCCATTGCTCCATTGTCTATTTGGTTGAATTTCTGAAGTATAATTACTTAATGATCTTATTGTTGTGTTAAACAACATAAATATATTTGGAAGTAATTATCATAGTTCAAAAACAAAGTACTTGTATCTATTGTACTGAAAAATCAACATGGTATTAGACCTTTGGTTAAGGACAGAGCATAAAGATCATACTTAAAGAAGCCATCTCTGTTTCATGCAAGCCCTAAAATTGAAGAAGACCAAAAGTGTGTAATGAAAGGATTCCTTGTCTGCATTGAAGCCGCAATAATCCATCTCTCTGAAGAAGGGTTGATGCCCTAGCATAAGACTTTAGTTTAAACCTCATAAATTTTTGTTAAACCAAGGAGGTCTTAGGACCATTGTTTGGTATGTATTTTGAAAAATAATATTATGAAAAATATGCTTGGGAGGAGATCAAAGTTCGTGTGAAGAATAGGCCAAGATTGCATTAGGCCAAAGCTCAAACCTCAGGTCAAATTCACCTCAGAAATCTACATAGATATGAAAGCCTCAATTAGTTTACTACGTAGTCTCAAATAATTGCTTTAAATGCACATGTCGTCTCATTCTTGTTGCATAAGATCACAGAACTTAAGTGTAATGGCTTGGTGACATAGGTCAAAGGCTCTGAGAAGTAGTATAGACTATTGCAAGGAGCGTAGTACTATAAATCAGTGAATTATTCATGCGACCTAAGAATATAATTGAACAAGAAATTCAATTATAGTAGAGTGTTGAAACTACAAAGTCAAGTGTTGACATGAAGATAAGACTCTAAGGTCAAGTTTCTTCTCAAAATTGAAGACTTAAAGAGAGCTTGGAATTGAACCTTGCAATTTGCTTGATTGTGCCATTTCTAGAGCTTATCAAGTCTATCTTAAAAGGCCAAGGATCTAAGCTCATGTCACTTGAAAGGTCGAATGTATATTATCTTGAAAGCCATATGATCATATTTCTCCTTAGGAAGTCTTCAAGAAAGATTATCAAGGTACTGCTTCAGTCCAAGGTTCGCTACCTACTACATGCAAGGTATGTTTCAAAGCTTTGGATAACATATAGCTATCTCTAGAACCTTATGTCACCAGGTTTGAAGAGTATTTCAAAGAATCAAAGTTCGTACAAGACCGTGGTGTCAAAAATTGTCGACATCTTGATAAGCCTTGAGAAGATTGGGTCAATTAAAAGATTATTGTAGGCAAATTAGATTATCTGAGATTCGATCTGCCTATATGTTCATTCAAAGGTTCTTGTCACCTCGTGAAAAATATTCTCTCAAATACGTAGAAGATAATTTGCATCTGATTTCAAAAGTTAATATGGTCATTTAAAGGAATTGATGTACCCTTAATTGAGAGCACATTGCAAGCATTTCTCTATAGCTTTGGACATTTGGGTGTGCACTTGCAAGAGAGCACAAGGATGAGTGGTACATATCTAGGGTTTGTAAACCTTAGACTAATCTTGAAGAATTATGAAGATCTAGGGTTTGAAATTAAAACCCTAGCTAAACATTTGTAAACCCTAGCAAGTGAACAAAGGTCCAGAGAAGAAATCCTAGAGCTTATGGACAAACCCTAGTGCTGGTCATTTTTTTTGAAAGTGAAAATCCTAATTCCAACAATGAAAGAATGACAAAGCTGATAAAATTGCAAATGGATGCAAGGTGAATAAAGATATAGAGGGAGTTGATATCCTCTCAAAAGATAAGCATTCCATATCTCTCTTATTTGATTATTACTATTGTCATTGATTTTACTAGTTGTTAGTCTGTTTTCCTTATATCTTTTTCTTGGTTGTGATTGTTCTTCCTTGGCCTCCTAGTGAGGATTGTAGAAACATATTAAAGGTTGCCTAGTCATTGGTAGCAGGTGGAATAATAAAGGAAAGTTGTGATAGGAAGACTCTCCCAAGAAAAGGGATTCGTGATGAGAGACATTGTAGTAGATGAGATTTGGACTTATAGGAAGCAAACAAATAAGTAAGATTGAAGCACGCCGGAAATAAGTCAATAATGACTTCCAAAAGTCAAAGTATGATTGAATAGAGGAGAGTACAAAGCGAAGGATTCCTCAGTAAGAGGGAGGAAGACAATTAAGGGACATCTTGTCAAGTACACTTATGTTAAAAGTTTATTATTATCTTTAGAAATTATGTTGAAAAGCTACATCAGATGGATGTAGAGATTGTCTTCCTCGATGAACAAAGAAGTGTACGTAAGAACTTTCTCTAGTTTGTCAGACACTTGAAGAAGTTTGATGCTTCTAAGCAGAAGGAAGGCTTTGTACAAACTCTTGTTAAAATTAGGGGATCAATATTGATCCCATATGACTTGTCGAAAGTAGAAGAGATCATGTGTCAGAGGGAGAAACCCTGACTAATACAAGGTGAGATTGGTAGTTAGAGGGTTCTCCCAGAAAAAGGAAGACGATTATGATGAAATATTTACACTAGTTTCTAGGTACACCACGATTAGACCTCTTATCTCTCTTGCTTTGTTTATGGGATGGAAACTACATCAGATGGATGTAAAAATCGCTTTGCTTAATGGTGTGATTGAGGAAGAGGTCTATGTAGAGCAACCTCAAGGTTTTGAGGCTCATGATAGAGAATCTCACGTATGCAGATTAAAGAAGACCTTGCATGGACTCAAGCCAGCTCTGAGAGCTTAGTATTCTAGAATTGATGGATATATGACGAGACTTAGTTTCTCTAAGAGTGTTGCTGATCTAAACCTTTATATCAAGGTTGTGAAAGGTGAACCAGTGATGCTACTATTATATGTTGATAATTTGTTCTCGATAGGTGTAGAGCATCTTATTGTTTAGTGTAAGAGGGAGTTTCCCTCTGAATTTAACATCAAGGATCTTGGCTTAATGCATTACTATAAGGGATTGGAAGTCTAGCAAAAACCTGGTAACATCCTTCTTGGGCAAGGAAAATATGTCATTAAGATCCTTCAAAAGTTTGGCCTAATGGAATGCAAGTCCATGACAACTCCTATGGTGATGAACCTAAGAAAGCTGAGAGGTTCTGAGTTTGACTTGGTGCATCCTTCCATGTACCAAAATTTTATTAGATCATTGATGTATATGGTGAATACCAAGCCAAATATTTTCTTTGCGGTGAACACCTTGAGCATTAGATTGCAGCAAAGCATATATTGAGATATTTGTGTAGTACTGTTGGCTATTGTTTGAGATTATGCTTCAAGTGGTGAGATAAAACTGCAGGGATATACAAACTCTTATTGGGCAGGGAGTGCAGATGATAAGAAGAGTACAACTGGTGTATGTTTTTGTTTGGGTTCTGCTATAATATCCTCGATGAGTAGGAAGAATACCTTTGTTGCACTTAGTACTATAGAAGCAAAGTATATTGTAGCATGTTTGGCCTGTTATGAGGGAGTATGGATTTGTAAGCTAATCTATGGATTGTTCAACTAGATGTTGGAAATGGCTGTGTTATTCTGTGACAATAAAAGTTGTGTGAAACTAGCAACACAGTTTTAAAAATTGGATCTGGGCATCAAACTGACCGCCTATCTAACCATGATTCTAACTGGAATTAGATCAAATCGAATTCAACGAGATTCAATAAACTGGAATTGGAACAAAAATACATAAAACATTTGTTTTTTAATGAAAAGACTTATTTTTAAGATTACGAACCATGATTCTAAACCATGATTCCAAACCATTAGAGACAAAATATGGAAATTCTTCTCATTTATATACCATGTAAGGGTGCATATACCAAAATGGCACCGAATGCAATACATATCAATGATATCATCAACAAAATATATAACTAATGAGGCTCTAAATGGCCTCTAGAGACCAAAAACAAAAACTCAAGCTACTAGGCCACTAGCCTACTACAAAGTACAAATCATTGATCAACATGATCACTCATCAAACTCATCAACACTACTAGACATGGGATCATCGACATGAGCTACATAAACATCACCTAGGTCAGAGTCTGAGGAATCCTCACACTCCTCTCCAACCTTAATAGCAGTACTAGGCCTAACAGAACTAGAAGCACGTGTTGGATGAGCTGCATGACTTCTGTAGAAATTAGGCTGTAGATTTGCAACTGTTCATGAAATTTTAATTAAAATCACAAGGCACAAACCTACACCATTGATATACAGACATTAATTTACAATTTAGAATAAAAATTTCAAACATGCAAGAAGAAATAACACACATGCAACAAGTATTTTTATCTAGGGAAATAAATCTGTTAAAAACCCCAATTCTCGCTTGCATTAATCAAATGAATAGATACGTATTACTATTGCTTTTCTCAATTGATATCACCTTGCAAGTGCACAACCTATCTCTCTTCTCAATGAAGGCCTCTGACCCAGACTTAGTCAATTTTTCCCTCAACTTGAACTCCTATTTCCTTGCTCTGTTCTTTGAGGAATTAGCCCTATTATTTAGGAAATTCCCTCAATTGAATTTTGCAATTCCTTTTGGCTGATCATCTGACTGCATGCAACACCTACACACTCAAGACTAATCTACAACTAATGATACATTGCCTTGGAATCTCCACCTCAACTGGGTAACTCAAATTCTTTGCATGCACTAGCTATTAGGGGTTGATTGATCAATTAACTAGATGATCATTGGGTTTGACTGAAGTCCCACTGCTTAACTGACCTTCCACTAGTTCCTCCAAAAGTTGGAACTAGTTTAACTGAAAATAACCCGAGATAACAAACCTTGATTGCTACAAATTAGCAATCACTTATGCATAACTAAACTCTCACTCCTCCAACTCGAATTTACTAAGTAAACTAGGTGACACAAGCCATGTCACACAAGTTAACATCATCTAAATTCTCTGTTGATATGGAAATTCAAATTTTCTTGATTTAATCAAGGAAAAATCAAATTGAGAATTTCTTGCTGCATTTTTCAACACTCCTCTCAGCAAGAAAGGGATTATCAACCACCCCTATCCTGGAGCTGTGGAACTCAAACTTCCCTCTTGATAAGGCATTTGTCAAAATATCAACATCTTGTTCCTTTGTCAGAATGTACTACAACAACATTATCCGCCTCTACACACAGTCTCGTAAATGGTGATACCCAATATTTATATGCTTGTATCAATCGTGAAAAACATGATTTTCAGAGAGCTTGATGCAACTCTGATTATCACAATAAATCACAGTTGGATCCATTATCTAACCAAACAATCCAACAAGTATCTTTCTCAAACATATCGACTCACATGCTGCTTGATTGGCAACCATGTATTCTACTTTTGCCGAGCTGAGTGCCACATATCTTTGCTTCCTACTATACCAAGAAACAACTTTGACCCAACACTGAAAATTCCACCTGATGTATTCTTTCGGTCTGATGGACTCCTTGCCCAATCTACATCTATGAAGCCACAACTATTGATTTTGGGTAGCATCGGATGTGCTCTAGCTCTGAAATTTTGTGGAGGGGCTAGAATACATAAGATCTCCAAGACCCAAAAAAAGTTTGGATAAATTCCACTTGGATTGTGAGTTATTAAAATAATTAATATTTTTAATGGGTTCCTAAGTCTAAACTTAGGAAAATAAAAATATTAATGGCTATTAATAAATATATGGGTGAGAATCTTCTAAGAGACGAGGATCAAGTATGTTTTAATCTTAGTCGTTGATTAGAGACTTAATCTCGATCGTTGATTCATCAACAAGAAAAGTATAAGAGAAGACTTGAGAGTCATTTGGAGACACACCAGGGAAAATACTCAGTAACCCGAGGGAAATCAATTCTCAAGGAGAAGGAATTCAATTTCAGAGGGAGAGTTGTAGGGTGAAGGAAGAGGAGGGTTTCAGCATCAGTCAGAGACTGAGGAGGAGGTGACGCAGTGCCTCAGAGAGACAATGCAGAGGGAGTGCTCTGAGAGACAATGTAGGTAGGGATAGGATCTCACACAGTCTTCACGCAAATGACACACAGTCCTCACGCAGATGACGCAGGGATGGCACAATCCTCACGCAGATGATGCAGGGGTGACACAGTGAAGGATAAAGGGTCTCTGTAGTGTCAGAATTTCTCATAGATGAGGAGGAGAATTATCTCAGGTGTTTTCTTGAAGGTTTCTCTATGTATTGAAAAATTATTCCTTGTAAAGAGATTGTTGTTGAAGAATAATAAATAAACCCTCATCTGTTGCACCGGTTTTCTCGCATTTGGTTTTTCTGGGGACAATTGTCCAAAAATAACTGTGTTGATGTGATTGATTCTTGTACTTATATATCAATGTTATTTTTCTGTATGCTATTATGTGATAACTGTAGTAGAATTTATTTTAATGTTTGTTGAAGGGTTTTGTAAACAAATTATTTTGAGAAATAAGTAGGAGAAATAAATCAGTTACTGCAGTAGAATTTCGTGTCAGAAATTTTCACGTGGTATTAGAGGAAGGTTCATGCAACAGGAGTAAAGAATCTGCTATGAGTAAGAAGGATGATTTTGAGGCATCAACTAAGAAGGACCCACACAGATCTCTAGAGGGAGAAGAGAGCACAAGGAACATGGATCATGATTATTCTATGTTAGCTTCCAGATTGGAAGAAGAAGTCGCTTGCTTAGCGAGTTCTGCCTCCTTTGAGGTTTGGAATATAGATAGTGGAGATTCCTGGCACATGACAGGAATACAAGAATGCTTTTTGAATTATCAGGAAGAAAGGATGAACTTCTAGATCACCATGGGAAATAAGTCAAAATGTACCCCCGCAGGAAGAGGTACCGTAGTATTTCAAACAAAAGCAGGGGATTGGCTTCGAGCAACCAATGTGCTGCATGTGCCGAGATTGGGGATGAAATTACTCTTTGTATATTAGCTTCAAAACAAGGGTTATGATGTTTTCTTCATTAAGGAGAAAGTACATGTCAAACACCCGAGTTGGAAAAAGAAGGCCCAGATTGGAGTCAGAAGTAACAGGCTGTATAGATTACAGGTAGAATCTCCAATGGCACTAATAGGCAGCAGTGGGGAAAAGGATTTGAATGAACTATGTCATAGGAGGATGGGGTACTTACACCATGGCGATCTAAGAATTCTCAGGAGAACAATATCAGGAGTTCCATAGTTGAGTACTGAACGAGATGATGTATGCAGAGGATGCGCACTAGGCAAGTACACCAAAGTTTCATTTTCTAGAAGCAACAATAGGGCTAAGAGTGTTCTGGGATTGATACACTCAGATATCTGCGGACCCATGTACACAAGAGCTCTTAGTGGTGCCAAGTACTTCGTCACCTTCATTGAGGACCATTCTATAAAGACTTGGATCTACTTTCTAAAAACCAAGTATGAGGTTTTTGATCGATTCAAAGAGTTCAAGGCTCTAGTTGAGAATCTGACAGGAAAGAAGATAAAGATATTGTGCTAAGATAATGGTGGAGAATACATCGACAAGGACTTCACTAATTTTTGCGCACGGGAAGGCATCAGAAGAGAGTGGACAACCCCCTATAATCCAGAGAAGAATGGAGTAGAAGAAAGGAAGAAAAGGACTATTGTTGAAGCAACTAGGGTGATGTTGTATGATTAGGATATGCCCAAGTTTCTATGGGCAGAAGCATGCAACACAATAGTGTATGTCCAGAACAGGAATCCTCACAGGGTGTTAGTTAAGATTACTTCGGAGAGTGTCTTCACCAGTAAGAAGCCTGAGTTGAATCATTTAAGGATATTTGGGAGTTTGGCATACTTCCATGTACCCGAAGAAAAGAGGAAGAAATTGGATCAGACTACGGAGAAAGGATATGTTGTGGGATATAGCGAGAATGCTAAGGCATATAGAGTCTATCTTCTGGGGAATAGGAAGATCGTTATTTGACGGGATGTAAAGTTCATGGAGGATGGAGCTTTAAGGAAATCCTGAGATCCGCTGGTACAACCACTTTGTCCAACGGAAACTAGCGCTAGTATTTCTCCTAAAGGAAAAATTCCAGAGGTATCACAATAGGTGGAGTCTTAGGAAGAGGAGGATCATATAGATATACCCACTACCAGTGGTAGAACGAGATGAGAACTTCTAAAGAAACTATAGGATGCAGGAATTTTGTCGATGTGCCCATGAATGAGAAAAGGGAGTGTAGACAATGAGACATATACCAAGCCTTGGTGGCTCAAGTTGGAGAAACCTCTAGTTTTTAGGAGGTCGTTCAACATCAGGTATAGGTAGATGCTATGGTGGACGAATAAAGTTCCATAATGGTCAGTGATTTCTGGGAAGTGGTACCTATGCCTTAGGACAGGTTAGTTGTAGTTTCGAGATGGCTATACAAAGTCAAATACGCTGTAGATGGTAGTGTGGAAAAACAAAAAACCAGGTTTGTGGCTAAGGGATATGCTTAGAAGGAAGGGATATACTATGAAGAAACCTTCACCCCAGTAGCCAAGTATACCTATATTAGATCCCTGATATCCCTTGCAACACAGATGGGGTGGGAGATTCACCAGATGGATGTCAAGTCGACGTTCTTGAATGGGGTGATAGAATAAGAAGTATACATTGAACAACCAAAGGGTTTTGAGACACATGAGAAGAAATGTCATGTATGTAGGTTAAAGAAAGCCTTGTAAGGGCTTAAATAGGCACCTAGAGCATGGTACAAACGAATTGATGGTTACTTGCAGAAGATGGGATTTGTCAAGAGTGACGTAGATCCTAATCTCTACTATCTTGTTGTAGAGGAATGAGCCTCTAATCATGGTGTTACATATGGATGATCTTTTCCTGACAGGCTTATTCAGGTTCATCAAAGATTGCAAGGAGAACCTAGCCAGAAAATTCGACATGACGGATTTTGGATGGATGCATTATTTCCTAGGGTTGGAAGTTTGGCAGCAGAAGGGTGAAATTTTCCTTCGACAAGGGAGATACACTACAGAGATTTTGAAAAGGTTCAGAATGCAAGACTGTAGACCTATGGCTACTCCAATGATAACCAACTAGAAGAAGATTGATGCATTCAAAGATAAAGAAGTCGATCCCACCTTGTACAGGCAACTCATAGGGTCCTTGATGTATCTGGTCAATACTAGGCTAGGCATTTGTTACGTTGTAACACCCTCAGTCAGTTCATGGTGGTGTTAGTGTCAGTCTTTACAGCCTTCCTACAGTGATCAAATATGCTCTTACAAAGTTATTTTGAAGTGTCAAGGTCAAATTTTGTCATTTCAGTG
>APFE031316597.1:0-16408 GCA_000404065.3 Pinus taeda | reverse complement strand
AAAGTATAAACATGAAAACCAACATGTTGTTGGCAGGTTTATACAGAAAATTTAGAGCGAAAACCAATTTTTGTTGGCACTTCAAATTTTCCTTTCAAAAAAAAATGATAAAGTCCCTTTATTAAAAGTTTTTCTTTCACTGCTGCAGAATCAGCAACTTTCCACAGCTTGGACAACTTTCCGTAGCTACGACAAGTTTCTGCAGCCTAATAAATTTTTGGAGCCTACAAGGACACTTGGTGATTTGGATTAAAGGACAGCTGACAAAGCAAAGTACCTGCAGGAGATCAAAGGACAACAAATAAGGTTAGCAGAAGAGATCAAAGGTACGTGCTACTTTAATTTAACAATAGGGAAGGTTATATTGTATATATGATTAAGAAGATATAGTACTGTCGGAAATTAAAATGCAATCATTATAACCTAAGGGTGATGGCCGCCTAACAAAAATATCATATGCCACCACTTAAAAAGTCATGTCACGTCCCCATTCCAAATTTGCCGAAGTAATTACCAAATCATCACTTTAAATGCGCCTAATGGTCGGATTCATTACTATAACCCTTATGATAATTCACCTATTCTTCCCTATTCTCACACTCCTCTGAACTTTCATAGCTACTCCATCTTTCCGCCACTTAGCAAACCCTACCAACTCCATTTTCTTGTCAAGGTAACCAGCCTTTGAGGCAAAGCATCCTTCAGAATAGGGATAATTGTTCGAACTGAGCCAACAGGAAAGCAATTCTTGGAGGGGTAGCCACAGACTAAGGAGCTGCTGCAAAAGAAATAATGGTTGCGTTTCATTGAAAAATTCAAAGGTTTTCACAGGGAAGTGACCAAGACATTTGCACGCTCATTTGATGGGACTGAAGTCAAAATAGGAGACATTAAGCTCACCATAACAGAGTCCATGATCACGGAGGCTACTGAGGAGTGGGGAAAAAAGGTTTAAGAACAAGGGAATTGATGGCAAGGATTGGAAGGTCTTCCTCAAAAATCCGAACATGGACACTACTGTCTACAAGAAAGGTATTCCCAACACTGCTCTTAAGAATAAATGGAGAAACTTATTACTTGTCCTTCAAAAGTTTGTCACTTGTGAGGGTAGGTTTGGGCAAATGTATTTTTATCATGTTAGGATGATGATGCATTTCCTTGAAGATCACCAGATGAACCTTCCCTACTTCCTCTTAAATAGTCTCAAAAAAATGTCTACAAATGTTCAAAAGAAAATTCAGTGTATAGAAAACACCATGTATCATCATTGCCTGATAAAAATATTGGTCGAATTTCATCTCCAAAGTATAGGGGATAACTGGGGGAGTTTCCTGGTAAGGAACCACTTTGAAGAAAAATCCCCAGAAAAGCAAGCAGCAGCAGGGCCCCCGGAGGAAGAAAGAGAACCATAGAAATCATAAAGGAGCAAGCACCTCAGACTCAGATAGAAGTATCAGAAGAAGAGCTGCCTATAGTGAAGACTTTGTAGAGAATGAAGAGGGGAAAACCTAGAAGAAAGAAAGCCAACAAAAGTAAAGAAGAATTCTCACAAACTAAGCCCCCTCCTCAAGAAGAAAAATCAAAGACTAAAAGAAGGAAAGTACAAGAAATACAAACCTCGGGATTGAGGAGGAGTACAATGTTGAGCACAGTCCCACAGGCAATCTCAAAAATTACAGAGTACATTGACCTTGAGGGCAATGAGCCAACGGAGAACGAGCCAACAGAGAACAAACCAACAGAGGATGAGCAAATCCAAAACCCTGGAAGTTCTCCAAAAGGTTCACCGAGAGTATCACCACAACCATACAGCTCACCTCTAAGAAGCCCAGTGCATAGTCCGGGTATTGACCCTATTCAGCAGGAAATATATGACTATATAGAGTCATTGGAAAGGAAAGAGACAGCAACCAAAGAAACAATTCAGAGTTCTGGAGAAGGGAGCAAACAGGTAAATGAACAATCAACCTCAAACATCTTAAAGTAGGAGATCTTTGAATTAGAAACGTTGAATTGGTATCTCAAGAATGAGAATCAGGCATTGAAAACCCAAAGTGAGATCTAGATTGCAAAAAGTGACAATCTCATCCTTCATCTGAGCTTGTGGTATAAGAAAAACAAAAAGTTGAAGGAAAACAGAATTATGCAAAGAGAGATTATCAGCTTAAAATACAAAATTCTCATGAGAAAACCTAGAATTCCAATAACTGCCAGAAAGAAGAAAACAGTTAAACTTGGAGGTGATAAGCAGGAGGCATAAGTGACTGACAACGAAGAAGTGTATGAAGACATACAAAATCTCCAGTCTGGGGGAATGTAGAGTCCGAAGATTGTCTTACCATGACATCCCTTTTTGCCTAATATTCCTCTCTTTTCCTATATATTTACCACCTAAATAAAGCCATATCCACCAGGTTTTGATGAAGGTATGCAATAATATGTCTTCTTATTCATGTTTGACTTTATACCCTATTGTTTTGTTAAAGAACGCAATTGGCTACCGAATCGGTATGTTTCTGCAACTAATCCAGAGTTCACCTGAAAGGAATAGTATGCAACCTGAAAGGAACACATGAGCTGAAAGACATCACAAGCTGGAAAGCAAAGTAGTCGACAATCCAAAGTGATAAGTTAAACCAACAACACGCTTCAATAAGATTAATACAATCACATACGGAATAGTCCATACATCAATGCGTATGTAAAACTACATACATTGCTAAAGTAACCAAAGTAGTCGAACTACAATAACAACATATGCATGAAATGTGTTCACTCTGTTATATTATATAAAGTGAAAGTTCCATCCATACATACAACCATGACAGCCACTAGCCCTAATAGTGGAACATTACAATCAACACCACCTGCTCCTCCAAAGAGATGTGCTCGCTCTGCAGTGTGGAGAAGCCAAGGCTCGTCACAATACTCTTATCTTGGATTCCCTATCTCATCCTCAAAGAGTATCGAATGCCAGATGTTTACCCAATCCTCCATTCTTTCTTCCAAAGTGAAGACAAGAATGATGTGTCTATCTCTCTCTCTCAACTAGGGAGGATATACCCATTCCTATGAAGGAATGTACCCATTCCTATAAAAGAAATGTACCCAAGCTCCCTCTTATCCAGGGACTTGTCCAAGCTCCCCTTTAACCAAGGACTTGCTTCTAGCAACTTTCTACTCTAGCTGGAGATCTTGGGACTATCAGCTACTTGTGGGGCTCCTTCTTTTGATGTCACGAAATTCATCTTTAACATTATGGAGCCTTCATCTTTTGGGACATCTTCGTAGGGCATCGGCCACACATCATTGTCCTTCATGAACTGTGTCAGTCATGTCATACTTTTATTCAATGGAAAGTGATCTTCTAATCCACATTTGGCTTTTCTTCATACAGCTACCTCTTCCAAGTCATGCTTCCTGTAGGATCTTTTCCAACCACATGAATGCTAGTAGTAGGTGACATCTACAATTCTCTTTCGGTAGCCCTGTATCAACCCTTCCAGATGTTGTTCAAAAATAAAAAATGAACATCAAAGTTACCTTTTGTGATGGCCTCTCATCATGACATCTTGCTTGCAACATCAACATCCTGCACACTCATAAGCACATCTCCAATAATTTCAATGTCAAGCATCTCCTTTCTTTGCAAACCTTACAAGGGTCTTCATGCCTTCTTCATGGAGATATCATGGCCAATTCTTCTAGTCATCAGATGTTGATTTCCATAGTTGGACTTCTCACGATCTCTTCTTTCTTTCTTCACATATTGTTCCCAAGAATTTCCATACATAGATCCTTCATATTTGTCAACCACCTCATATTACATATGAGGACATATTATGTTGATTTCATCTTGTCAATATGTGAACTATGCCTTCATGCATCTTTTCCAAGGAAGAGATTCTTCTTCTTCAATTATGCTCATGATGTAGAGCATTTACCCATGCAACCATATAATTGACTCAATCAAATACAATGTATACATACCTCTTTTCCTTCTTTTGGCCATCTAGACTTCCTTCAACAACTTCTTTGAGAGTACTTCAACCATCTTGGCATGTTGCATTCCTTAGTCATCATACCATCATTCTTTCAAACAATGAAACCCATACAAGGTGGAATTCTCGGTGAGACACTTGCTTCTTTCAAGAGAGGTGAACCTTCTATGAAGATTCCAATGGAGGATCTTGATTATCCTCATCCTGCAAATTCTCTTTCCCAATGATGATGTATGATGAACTCTACGCTAGATGACTTTCTTCTATCGATAAGTACTACTTATGCCTTTAATGAGGTTACCAAGAGCTACTTCCTTTCTCTGATGACTACCACATCCATGTAGAGTTCTACTTCAGCTATCCTTTCAAGCTGATATAATGATGTCATGAGCTCTTGCTTTGATTGTATGCTTCCAATATGTTGTCATCTAATATGATGCATCCTATCATAATTACAATGCTTTCTACCATGGTAGTTGTCTAAAACTGAAAAGAACTCGGTGAAGGAAATTATCTCAGTCATAATAGAGATCTCACTTCCTCCTTCTTTGATTTCTTCTTCTCAGGTTCTTCCACTTCTTCGATGATATGGGCTTCTTCCCTTCATCTTTTGTTGTTGTCCTTCTTGAGTTTAGGACAATTTCTCTTGTAGCACCCATATTCATGATAGCCATAGCATTGGATTTTCGACATATCCTTCTTGTTCTTTTTATGAGGACCAAACCTCCAAACTTTCCTTTCCTCTTAGCCATGGAAGCAAATGCTTGTACTTGTTCATTTGATCCTACATCGCTTTTTGCCTTCAACCTGGTTTCTTCAATTTTACACAATGACCAAAGTTCATTGAATGGGGTAGCTTCCTTCTTTATATAGATGTTTGATGTAAAGTTGCCCCATTCCTCTGGTAGTGCATTGAGCTCTATGGAGGTCATTTCTTTATCGGACATTATTTCTCCCAATTCTTGTAGTTGGTCTCTTATTTCTGATACCCTCATAAAGTATTAGGCCATTCCATCTTCCTTTGATATCTTCATCTTGTAGAGTTCTTGTCTTAATGATATCATTTCTCCAGCAATACTTACGGAGAATAATTCTACTAGCTTATCCTACATTTCTTTTGATGTCTCCAATTTTGATACATAGGGTATGAGGGGATCTTTGATGGAATCATGGATTCTATAAGGATCCTTTGAGCCCTTTCTCCTTTCATGTACTTTGCAAGAGCTTGAGCTTCTTCCTTTGGAGGTTTAATGATTGAACGACTTCATTTTCTATGAGGATCAAATCAATGCTCTTCTTCCATGCAAGAAAGTTTGATGACCCAACCAATTTATTGCTTTCCTTGCAAAATGAAGTTATTTTGATAGATTCAAATGTGGACATAAAGATACTTACTTGTGAAGATACTCTTTGATGACAATATCTTCAACTTGATGTCTTCTTGATTTTGATGATGATGTTGATAATAGAAGTTGTCTTCTTGATGAAGATGTCTTCCTTCAAAAGTGATCCTTCAAAGAGAGGGAGATCACTTTGATTCCTTGATGATGATGACAATGCTTCTACGTGCTTTCCTTGAATGTAGGGACTTCAATATGCTTCAATTTGTAGTTCTTCTTTCTTTGAGTAGAGGTAGGGTCTTTGAGGTCTCCTTTTTCCTTGAGGTGATGATTGTGTGAGGTTCCCAAGAACGCTAAACGAACTAGGGTTTTGAGATCTTCTTTAGTAACTTCCTTCCAAATGATAACGTAATATTTATCTTTGTGGTGCCTTTGAGATGAGTGATCCTTCTTGATGATTGAATCTTTTGATGATCCTTTAGTGCTTCGGCCCTTGAGTGTCCTTCTTTAAGCTGCCTTTCCTTGTCTTGTCACCTTAGCTCTGATACCATGTTGAGAAATCTAGGGGCAGCAACATTGGATGATTTCTCTTCTGTTGGTAACTGCTTGTGGTATATTTTTACTTTGCTTGATTAGCTTCTTCTTTCACTTGTTTATTATTAGTGTTTTCTTCATCAAACAGTGATCAAGATTCAAACCATAAAGAACAATAAGACAAAGGACACAAGATATAGGTGATCAGCCAGGGCCAAAACCTCTCCACATGAGAGGAAAACCCACAAGAATTCTTCTTCTTATAGAATCTTCAATTGACGAATTCCAAGACCTAGACCCTTGACCAAGACTCCTCCAAGACCAAGTCAAACCTTGCCCTTTTCTTGTCAAGTCAAACAAAGTCAACCTTGACTTATAATTGCTGCAACTTCTACTTTGTTCTTGAATTTGGTCCTGCAACACTAATCTGCTTCTCTTCCTGCAATTCTCAGCGTCCTGTAGCTTCCTGCAACACTAATCTGCTTCTCTTCCTGCAATTCTCAGCGTCCTGTAGCTTCCTGCAACTTTCGCACGTGTGAAGTGATTATGGCAATTTTAGCCCTTCTTCTCCTTCGCTTGACTAGACCCCTTCGCTGCAAGACTTCAGCCTTCAAATTAGACTACTTTTGCACTGAATTTAGGCTCTTAGGTATGACTGTCATTCGGTCTATATTCTGCAGTGGATGCCCTAGCTTCAGCCCGCACATGTGAGAGTTTTTACCCAAAAACAGATCTTAAAGTATACTTCTTCTTCATTCTGTCTCCTTATTTCTTTGCTCTCTTCTTTTCTTTTTGGATTGAGTTTCTTGTGCGATTGATGCTCCCAAAAGTGGTCGACTAGTCTTGTATATATAGGCTTCTAGTCACACTTCAAAATAAGCCGACTTGTTGCTTGCATCTTGACTTGGTCTTGGAGGGTCCTTTGACTCTATTTGACTTAAATAATTTTCTTTACAATATGTAACATGCCCAAGAAGGATCATTCATACATGACAATGACTCTTATGACTTGTAAACTTAATGACAAGCCCTAGAAGCTCTCAATGGGGGCTTGACCTATAAAATAAATTTCCTTGAGCATGAAACCCATGCCTCAAGAACAACAATAATAAATTTATTTTTCTCTTTACAGTAAATACATAAAATTGTGATTACATATGTCATTATGAAGACCGAATCTAGTTACATATTTCAACAAGATGGGCTCAGAGGGTTCAAAGCATTTGAAGGATTTTGCTATGGAATGGCTGTTTTTGAGACTTGACAAAATTTGTAATGAGATCCTTCAACTCAGTGTAATGGTCTTTTAATTCAGCATGTTTTATATCGACCCCACTTAAATTTGTTTGTTCCTGTTGTAAGGTGATATGATTCTGATAGATCAGTATATCTATGAGATCGTGCTTCTCTTTTAACTCATTATGTAGTGTCACAACTCACAACTCTAAGTGTTTCTTCATTCTTCTTTTGCTATTACTCTAGTGAGTCCAACCTTGTATTGAATTTTGTTCATAGTCATTTCCTAGTCAACAGTGGGGTTTTGCGATCAATTTTGATCAAACTTTAATTATGGATTTGCAGGGCCAATGATTAAATTTGTTGCACAAATCCTCACTTTAACCTGTATGGTTCTCTAATTGATTGTTCAAATTTAAAAAGCGTATGGTCTTTGATGAATCCTAATCATACAAATGAGTTTAATTAATTAATCTGTATGGGGATGTCACCATCCAATTTGTACAGGCACTACAACTGTATGGAAACAAATTCAGTGGCTGTACAAAATTTGAATTGGTCGCTGTAAGGGATGTCTATACAGAATTAACAGTGCAACCGAGAAAAGCGGCAGCTGAAGTATCATATGGCAGCGACAAGGATCGGCGGCAATGGTATGGACAGTGGCAGCTGCGATGATGAAATCTGTGTGGATGGAAGTAGTAGTACAGACACATCAGCAGCTGTAGAGATAGGTGGCAGGTGGCAGAAATCGGATGTACGGATCGGTTGGCCTGATGCTAACTGGGCTCTGATACCAGATGATGCAAGAAAATTTGTAATTGCTTGAAGGCATTAAGAAATAACATATAATATATAAAAATAAATATTAATGAGATGATTTTTACAATGAGGGGCCACTTCAATATAACCCAAGGTGCCCTTTTACAAAGTGTCGTGACCTCTTATAATTAATATTTATTATATTTAATTTACCAATTTTAGTTTTATTAGAGCCAGTTAGAAGGTAGTTAGAAGCTAGCCTCAGGAGTCTAGTGAGTCAATTTCCCAAGGTTGCAGAGTCCATTTCCCAAGGTGCAAATGGAAAAGTTGTGGCAAATTTTGTACAAACCTTAAGATAAAAACATTGTTTACAAATCCTTGGTGTAATGCTAACAGTATATGCATCATATATTTGTTTATGTTCTGTTTTTCAATCTGATTTCACATAATGAAGCCCAGTTCAGAAGCACATCACAAAATCCCACCACAGACTAACAACATTTGTTGGAAAAAAAACCTGTGAATATAAAGACCACAGGGCCCAGGCACATCAAATCCCCAGAGTATTTGATATTAAAGCCCCCAAATGAAGTCCACAGGACATACACATCTTTGGTCATTAGGTCATAGGATATAATGTGGTATTAGAAGAATTCTGGTCTCTGTATTTTATAAAATATTGATCATTTGGTATCAGATCTGAGAGCTATATTTGAAAGACTGCAGGATGTGTATACCAAAGTTTTTAATTTTACATTAATGGATTTTGGAAGGCTTTGTTGGCGACCTAAGAGAGAAGTTCAATCACAATGCAATGCATAGTTACCTTTCAAAAGAACAGGTCAGAAGTTAGGGTAAGAAGAGGAAAGATCAGTGATCACCCTTATCAAAGTCATTACTATGAGATTGGGGAAATGAGCAGCATTTTCAATTGACACACAAAAAAAGCTATCCAAACTCCATGAATCATCCAAACAACAAAGAATAGAAATAATGAAAAGGCAACCAAGCTTCAATCTTTGAAGTTTCAACAGGAGCTAGAAGATAGCTTCTCAATGTAGAGTCTAAATGTTAGCCTAATATTCTCTCCACTTTCTAAGAATAGGATATTTTACTATTATTATCATTTCAAAAGGAAAGAATAAGCCAGTGACATTCCCCATACAGCATTTGTTTCTTTTCCAATATGTTCCCACAATTACTTCTTTTGACAAACATGAATAGGGGCATCATAGAAAGAATATTGGGAATGCAGGAAAAACATTATAATATAAATAGGATATAAACATATTACTCAGAAATCAATTATATAGATATCTGCTAATCTAACCTGCAAATCACCTGCTGCAAAAACCCCTTCAATGGAAGTATTAGCTCCGCTGTTTTTCACAACCACATAACCAGCACTATCAAGTTCAACCTGGCCTTCAAGAATCTGGCTGTTTGGCATATGCCCAATGCCATAAAAGAGACCCCTGACATCTAGAATCCACTGTTTACCAGTATTCAAATCTTCCAGTAAAACCCCCGACATCTGGCCCCTGTTGTTGCTTACAACATCAATAACTCCGGTACTGAAGTGTACAGTAACAGAGGGATTGTTGAGAATTCTGTAAATAACGTCATAACCAACATGTTATCAAGTATTCAAGAAGCTTCAATTTTATCCTCCATATTCTTAACAAGTCTATCCAAATATACAAAAGATACCAGCATGAACTCTTCATCAAGATTTAAAATAGAACAAATGCAATAGAATTCAATAAAAGGTGCAAATTATATATACTGACACCAAAACTAATTACAGCTTATGAAAAACATTTTATCTTATGCATGTAAAATTCTAAATCCTTACTTACCTTTTTTATCTTATGCATGTAAAATTCTAAATCCTTACTTACCTTTCATATCTGCATATCAGTAACACAACAGAAGAATGTGAACCATATTAAACTATTGGATATTCCAATTTCAACATTGACATCAGGAAGCCCATGTGGAATGCTATCCAGTTGTATTACTTGAATTTCGAATGACATGGCAAAATTTTATGACTCCTCAAGGAGTCGGTCTCAGAAGTAGTTAGATGGAAAGGCACACACAGCATCTAAGGAAAGACACTGACATTTTTAGATGGAAAGTATCTATTTTAAAAATGACGCTTATATAATTAATATACTTCCTAGGACCTACAAAATAGTTAAAACAAATGGGGGTCAAAGCAAAAGACCACAAATACTACATTTAAGATAGTATATATTATACACACAAACTATCAGCCAACATACCCAGCGCTGTTATATTCTATCAATTTCAAATCGAAAAATACAAGCCAAGCCCCCTTAGCCCCAAACATTTGTCAGACAACATCATCATCAAGCATTGCATTGGCCCTCTCACAGTGATCGAGAGCCGTCCTCTCTCTCTTCCCACTCTGCTTCTCACTCCAGCGCACCTTGACAACAGCTTTATATGCTTACCATGGTTTTGTTCTAGGTTTTGTATCTGCACCACTACTTCTTGTGTATCACTTTCGAGAATGCACTCATATAATTAATATACTTCCCAGTACCTGCAAGATAGTGTTGTCCACAGATTTGCATACCTAGGAATGTGGGAAGAATCCTCGACCCCGCAAGGTTTGTTTTGTGGTAATGGTTAAAGAAGGGCTGTCACCTATTCCCAACTCTCTCCATTTAAGCTCTCTCCTAGTTAAGCTAAGGGGGGTGGTCTCTAAGGAAGATTCTAAAGGATAACTCGTTAGAGATAACAAGTTCTAGGAAACGGTTAGTAAGGCTATCACCATTCAATATAACTTGAAATAAAATTAGAGATTGATTTAACAATATAGATCCAATAAATTTCAAAAGATATCCTGCAAGACAAATCGTAAGAGACCAGTGCCTTTAAATATAACTTGCAGGAGATATATACTCAAAAAGAAATCACACTACTTGTAAATGAGATATGATTTTCAAAGTACAATAATAGCAAGCTGCAAGACAAGTGTTAGTGAATTAAAACCAAAATAGATTAGACACCAATTTGAAATATAAGCAGAAAGATTGAAATAGAACTTGCAATAGGATAATACTAGTACTTAAATGAAAGATGCTCAGTTATGATATCAAAGATCAATGAGCATATAAATGAAACAAACAAGTACAAGAATATTAAATTAAGTTCTTGCAAGTGAATGAGATGCTCACAATCTAAAGTGTACAATAACCAATTGATTCAAGATGAAACAAAGTTATGGTGAAGCGTGTGAAGTAAATGTGATCTTGGTAAATTTTATTATATGCCTATTCTAAGGTGTGACTTCCCCTGAATTCCTTCAATTTGGTAAGGACTAGTAGGTGGTTGCAAGAAGGCTGGGATGAGGAAGCAATGGCTTCATTAACGATACCAACCTAGGACTTCAATACAACCCACATGCCTTCGTTCCTTCAAGGGACCTAGCCACGCAAGAGAACTATGAGGTTGTGAGTTTTAACCATTCATCCAAACTCAAATTTCGGGAGATTTAATGATATTTGAGGAAGTATCCTAAATGTTTATCAACCAAGCTTATGCTTGGAGGTAAATTTTAGAGAATCTAAAAAAAGTGCAATTTAGATGATAGATTAATACAATTGTTTCAAATGAGATTAACAATTAAAAAGAGATGCCTAAAATGTGAAATGTCTTATGACTATCAATAGAGAATACCATAACACTTTGATGATCAAATTAACAATTAATAATTTGAGCACAAATTATGATATCAATGTGAGATTAGCTTATGCTAATGATCAATGAAGCAAGTGAAAATTAATCAATGAAGCAAATGCGAGTTAGATCAAGAAAATAGAGAGATTACTTCAATGAAAAATGCAATTTAGATCAAGTAACCAATGAAAGTACGCAATGAAACAAATGTGAATTATTTCAAGAATGATGAAAGCTACTTGCAAAAATGAAGTTTGGAGATTAGATCTAGCAATTAGATCATGCAATGAGAAAGAAACTAAGCTAAGCTAACACTGCAAAGTGAACTAGGAAACTAGTTAAATGCAAAACAAGAAGCAATCATCCAAAGGATCCTCCTACCTAATGAGGAGACGGGATACCAAGGGGAAAAACCCCAAGCTCCTTTCAAGAAAAATTCTCTTTTATTATAATTACAAGTGAAACCCTCTTTGAGAGAAGTGAGGGCTTAGGATCTAGAGGAAGGTTTACAAAAATAGAGCTTCAAGAGCCAATACCCTTCCTTAAGATATCAGAAATGCAAATGAGAAATATTTACAATGATTATGGCCAAATTTACAATGGAAGATCTCCCCCAATAAGCAATTCGTTTTCCTCCAAGAGATTTTCGCTTAGAAAAGATGGACGTGCAAACTTCAAGCGGAAATTATGCGCATAAGAGAGGGAGAGGCTCTCTTTTTGTTAGCGGCTAAGGATGTGAAGGCTTCAAACATGTAGATCTGCTTGATTCCTCAAACCTCCTTCAACAAATTCCTATTGATCTTAAAACCCCAACCGTCTATAACCTCTTCAAGGATTTGCACAATAAAGAGAATGGAAAAGGATTTTGATCCACAAACAAGGGTAGGATATGCTCCAAAAAGGTAGATCACTTGATTTTCAAGCCTCATTGTAGGTTTCCTTGAAGACATCATCCCCAAAAATCCCTTCTCAAACCTCCATAAAGAACTGTGCAAGCTAAGAGAGATAGATCAAACCTAAATCAAGAAAAAACTAGATCAAAAAATAAATGAAAAAAATATGCGTAAAAATACAATGGCTAGCCATAAGAGTATGAGGACACCTCCACTCTTAGGCAAGCCAGAAAGGGAAAACCCTTTAAATAAGCTCTAAATAGCTAGATCGCACCAGTTAAAGCACATAGAATAAATAGATCTAAAGTTAAAATTAATAATATTTCCAAGTTATAGTAGAGAAACTGCCTCTTCAGAAGAAATCGTTTGATAAGCCCTTGAGGAAAATCGATATGGGTTCTTCAACCTTTATTTTCTTGAGAGTTGGTTGGTTCAATCAAAAACTTCCCGAATCGCTCAAGATCTATTTCAGAAAATTACATAACTATACACACTTCAAAATATTTTGTTAGATCCACAAGGGATTGGACTACACAATGAAAAAGAAGACTAGGGGTTCAACCAAGATCCCACTAGCGCTTCTAGATCTAGAGTGGTCCTCCAATCCAGAAAATTACACAAGATACCTTGTATAAATTAATCCAAAAAATGGCAAATGAATCTAACAAATTATGGATCAAATAGTGTAGAGCATTAAGCACAAAAAAATCTGAAAAAATATTACAATAAAGAGTTGAAGAATAACATCATAAAAATGTGTCCCCAAAGACATTCTTTATTACTCAAAAAAAATATTCAGTACAAAAATACCGCAAAACTTCGCTGGCCAGGTCGCTCGATCTTTCCATGATGATACAATGAGGAGCTCTAAGGCTCAATTATAGAAAAATATGAGAGAGGATCCCTCTCCAATTGAAAATGGCTAGAAATCCCTCCAACAAATCGTAACCTTTGATGAGCCTGCACAGATCTTGAGAGAGAGAAATGTTAGGCCTGTTACCCACTATTTTGTGGGTAATATCCCTAGGAGAAATTTTTTTCTCCAAGATGGTCCTCAATCGGCAACCACCAGCTAGCTCATTGTGCCATCTTCTCTGCCACCTGAGTCAGCCATGTGGTCCCTCACTCATCTGCCATGATCATATGTTTGAACGTGGGCCTCCCGAATCTAAAGGTATGCCTTGTCATTTGGAAAATGAGTATTATAGTTTGCTTATCATGGACCCTTATGGGCACGGATTAATGGGGGGATTCGGCGGAAAGAATGAGCTAGGTCTGTGCTTTTGTCCCTTCGACCCCTTTTAGGAATTAACCTTGGATTCTAGTCTCGGGGGTTCTCTTTTATTGACCATTTGGTTCCAGGGATGGTATTTCACGAGAAACCCTAATTTTGGTTGCGTGGTTTCGCTCCCTTATCCGCTTATATTACCCACTTTCCATCCATTATTGCCCCATCCATCATTTTCCCGCATGGGTCCATGTCCCTCCACCGGGTCCACATAGGGTTACCTTGCCCCTTCCCCTTGCCCACACCTTGGGTCATGGCCTGGAATGAAGCTCAAAGGTTGATGCAGTTGAAAAGAAAGATAAAAGCATATTTGGCCACATTCAATAGGAAAAGTACCACAAAATGCAAAAGATGGTAGGGACAAAATCATTTTAGCACATGGGAAAAAGCCAATACATGAGCTCTACCCCATCATCATGGCCATCACCCTGGTTCCTACAGGTTCTATGAGCCTTCTTCATCATATAGGAACCCATGATTGTCCCAACCCCTGGTGGGCGATGAACCGCCCCACCTTAAAAAGGAGATTCCACTGTTATATTTTACACACCATGCCCTAACCCCTTGAGCCCCAAGCAGTCAATCAAAGAAAATCATAAAAAAGAGACAAAAGGCATAAAATAGGGTGGAAAAATCAAGGTCGGAGCATCTCATGTACCACGATTGCTCCCTCCATTACATTAGAAACCCAAGTGTGGGCTTCCCTCTTATCAGCTACCCTTGTACCCCAACATGTGACCCAGGGTTGCCCCTTCTCATTCCCTACTTCATTCACCTATCTACCACGTGCCACCACCTTTTGAAGGATGTACCTTGACTATATTATCCCCTTTAGAAGTAGAAACCACCTAATAGGGCACTTGGCTAACCCCATTTGGAGTTTAGGAGACAATGGCACATCCTGAAGCCCATTATGGAAGGGCAGGCCATTATGAAGTCCCCCCCTGTGGTCCATGGTTAAGTAAGCTCATTTACTCGATTTCTTTGATGACTTCTTGTCCTAGAAGGCTAGGGAACGCATTGGATCTTATGCAGGATTGCAAATGGTTTCCATTCGGGTTTGGTCTCCCTATACGGGCTCCTAATCCTCCAAAGGCTACATTGGCACATGTAGAGTGAGCATTGAAAACCATGGGCCTCCACAGCAGCCGATTGCACTCCATGGATCCCCACAGCCATTTAGAGATTGCTCATGGTTCACTTATTAGACGAGGAGGGTGTAGTTGATTCATCATGCCCAGCTGGCCCTAGATCTACACCATACACTTGACAGATGATCCAGGACTTGCACGATGATGTGGCATCACCTACACCATCATCCTAGCCCTTGCAAGCAATCTAAAAGCATCTTTGATTTGCTTGGAGACCCATGAGGACACTTGTGTGCCCCCACATGTCATTTGGAGCACCACAAGTTATTACAAGGGGCCACCCCCTTGCCCACTGCTTTTGAGGGTCCTATTCTTCATTATGGCACCCATGGACCTCATTAGGCCTCTTAGAGGGCCCTACGACATGCATAGATTATTACTTGACCTCTTGAGAGGCTTACTTTTTCATTTATGAGCTAGTTTATGTAAAGATTTCTCATTTCCCACCCCGGTTTTCAGTTTCACCTTATTTCTCCCATATAATTAAATGCCCTTTCCCATATCCATACATTCAACAACTGAAAGAACAAAAAAAAAAAATTTGCTGAAAACACAAATTCTGGAAATTTTACAGAATGCTAGAAAATGCAGAAATAAAAATTAGCAAGTACAAACAGCCATTTAACACATTTAAACACAGTGATTTTTGGTCAAGGTGACCCTAGAAAAACCCCCTACAACTCTTGGGGGAAACCATTCGAGAGCTCTTCTTTATTTCTGAAAATGCCTTTTTACAGTGAGAAATATTCAGCAAAAAATTCAGCAAGCAAACTTTACAATTGATCTCGTTTTCTCTGCCCTAGAAAACTATTGTACGACTGTTGTACGAACCTCGATTTCTGTGCAAAAAATCAGTTGTACTGCCCTCAATTTTTGTGCAGAAAATCTGTTGTACGGCCCTCGACTTCTGTGCAAAAATATGTTGTACGGCCCTCAATTTTGTGCAAAAAATCTGATGTACGTCCTCCTGAATATTGTGCCCAAAAATTTGTCTTTTACAATGTGCTCACTCAGCTGTATGGATTTGCTAAACTGCTGCTTTGGAATGTGTGCCAAGCTGCTGTCTCCTTCTCCTCCCTGTCCAGAAATCTCCCTTACTCTCTTGCTCTCCTTCTCTCAATCTGCTCATGAAAGAATGAATGATATTTTCCTCATTTTCCTCCTTTAATCCAACCCTAAGTGACTTTTGGGTGATCCCTAAATCCAATGGCTGAAATAGATTGAGATCTAGGGCGGAGATTAAATGCTCATTTAAATCTCACTTTCTATTTCTTTTAATTCACCCCACTTTAATAAAGACCCACTTAGTCATTTATTTCCAAAGTCACTTTTCCTTTCTAATTTTACATTGACTTTATTAAAGTCACTTTAAAATTAGACTTTAGTAACTTTATCACTTAAAGTCACTTTTAAATTAGATTTGACTTTATAAAAATTATTATGTCACTTTAGGAGAAAAATTAAATTCTTTTTGGACACTTTTCCCTAGGCC
>APFE031316596.1:36817-55192 GCA_000404065.3 Pinus taeda | reverse complement strand
CCGCTTACCGCCCCATTGCCTGCTTGTTGACGTCACCCTTGCGTCATCAGCTGACGTCGCACCCACGTCAGCGCCATGTTACCGTCGTGTTGCCTGCATACATCACCACCCCTTTGTTGTCGTGTCACCGCCACGTCAACCCGCTAAGCGACAAGCATTCACGTCATGCTGACGTCACCCAATCAAAGCGTGCCAAAACCCGCCAAAATCAAATTTTTGTTAAAAAGGTGTAAAATGTCGGTTTTTTGTTCATTTTCCTTTGTTTCTTCGGCTCAACTTTTGCGTGCTTTTTCACGTTCAAAGCAACATTTCCACTACACAGTCTGCCACCTAGAGAAATCAACTCCACAGCTCGGCCCCTCAGCTCGGTCTGCCACCTACATCTTGCATAGGGCATCCATTAAACAGGTATTTACCCAAGTTCTGCTCCTAAAACCCTGTGTTTTCCAGTTTCTTCTGCTAAGTCTCTAAAAACATCGGAATTTGAGTTAAATTCGTCAAAATTCCTGCAAAATTGCACACTGTAACTACTGTTGTTGCCCATTTTGCCAAGAAATCCTGCAAACTCCATCTCCCCACGTAAATTCTGCCCACTGAGCTAAATACAAACCAATTTCACTGTGTAAATCCCATAGAAAAGTCCACTGAGCTATGGTTTTGCCTATTTTGCCCACATAAACCCAAATTACAGTTTCAAAATCACAAACAGTTGAATTATGGAGGCTCCAGTGGCCCTGAATGTTACTCCTCTCAATGCACCCCACAAGGAATTGGAATGGCTGCCTTTGGTCGATCAGGATTTTCAAATCCAAGAATTAGTTGGTGACAGAAACCATCTCCAAGCATTTTGTGAACTCAGGAACAGTTACTTAAACAAAAATGATTTCTATGGGATATGGGAATCAAATTTACCCATGTACTACCTCCCCTCTGTCAATGTTTTCCCTGAGATAATTCACCTCTGCTGTGAAAACTATGAACCAACCCAAAGGGCAGTCAAAACTCCATCTGGAACTACCCTCTTTCATATAACTCCTGAGTCCATAAATCAAATGCTAAAATTCAAACCAACTCAGCTTTTGTTTCCTCTTACTATGAAATTCTTGCTTGATGAAGGTCCCAAACTCCCCAACTCAGAGATAGCTCGAATTGCCCAAATATTTATGAAACGAAATTGTCAGCCTACAGAGCCACCTCCTTTTCACTATGCATGGTTCAATGAAGTGGGTAAATTACTTGTTGATATGATATCTTATACTCTGGGGTTCAAGACAAGTGAATATGTCGATGAGACTGTGTTAGTTTTATTTTCCATATTCACTCCAGGGCGGCCTCCTGCTGTCAAATACAACTATGCTAAATTCATTGCCAACAAGATCCATGACCAGCTCTTGAATCTAGACAGGGAGGGAGTCTTCAAGTACTCATCCTACATCTATCATCTGTTACTGTATTATCAGCCAGACAGTTTCCAATTTCCCATTATAAAATTGGATTCTAAAGGAGAAAAGAGGTCTGTGATTTTTTGGACCTCAGTTTTTCATGAAGTCCACAACTCTCCTTACTCTTACTGTGAGTTTATTGACATGTTTATATATCCAACCTCTTCCCTACTGATGAGGGCTCCTCCTCCCAGATTATCTTATGATATGCAGAAAATTCTACAGCTCTCCAAAAGCTACAAAATAGGTGACTGGTACTTATACCAGAATCACAATGAGATCAGGATATATAGTTGTGAGTTGTGCCCCTACAAGCTGCCAAAATATGTGCCAATGAGACTGTTTGCCTTGGAATATTTCAGACAATTTATCAATTTAGATTTAACTCATTTTCATAGCACCAAGAAAAGGGCTCAGTTGAAATTGAGAGACCAGTTAGGCCCCTATGTCATGAATAGAAAAGAAGGATGGCAAGATGCTGATCAGATATTGGGTGAAAAATTCAGATTAAAAAGAAGCTTTTGGTGGGTACCCTATGACCCAAATGGCTTTATCAACGCAAGAAAAATAAAATATAGGCTATTAGCCTATGAACATTGCAAGATCCTTGAAATAGAACAATTTGCCCACTAAGATGAGTGGATAGAAGGCACACTAATTGAATAGCTCACTGAGGAAGAGAAAATGGAACAAACTATGAAAAATATTGAAAAGACTCTTGGCCTAGATTCTTTTGAACAGGTGTCATTCAAAGTGCCACAACAAACCAGGGTAAACACATCAACTACTGGAACTTCACAGCAACTGGCCCAAGAAAGCACTACACCAACTGCTAGAACATCAAGGATAAAGAGGTGCTGGACTCAGAGCAGCAGAAGATGACAGATCCACCAACAACATGAAAGGAACAGACTCAAGGGCAAGCCCCTTCACTGCAAACAAAGGCACCTGAAGTACCAACATTACAGACTCCTCTCAATGAGGAAAGAAGCAAGAAAAGGGATAGAGAAGAGACCACACCTGGAAGTGGATCAACGGAACAGCCAAAGGCCAAACAGCAAAGACTAATGGCTGCATATGACATTAAGGAGGAAAAAATGATCTTAAGTCATTTTAGACCTAAATTTCAGCAACCACAGTCAGCCGCTGACTATATAAGAACAAATCTAGAGGTCCTTGCCAAAGACATACACCCAATGGACCAGATTGAGCTGCACAAACAGACGGGTGAAATGGTTTACTCTAAATTGGAAGATAAGGCAATGTTGGCCCACAAATTACAGGATTCATTAAGCAATACATCTGCCCAATTGGATTTGGAAAAAATATATTCTTTGGCAAAAGACAACAGAATAAAGACCTTAGAAGAAATTATTATTGAGTTGGGACATGATCCCAAGGATGCCAAGGGCATAAAAGCACTGATAAAGAAAAAGGAAGAAGATATTGTTGCACTTAGGAAGCAATTGAAGCTGCCTGTTACTATGCACCCACAAACTACAGAACTTGCACAAGAAAAGGCAGAATAAGACATGATGGATTTGCTGATAAAGATGAATCAAAGGCTAACTGAAATGGAGCAAGAATTGGAGAAAGCATTACAAGCCAAGCATGGAGATTCGACCTGCCAGCCACCTGAAGCATCTCCAACAGTTGCCACTGCCCCTCCCACAATTGCAGCAGCAATCCCTCCCATTGTCCCAACATCAACAACAGGTACCTCAGCTTCAGCATCAACAACAACAACAGCCCCAAATACTAGCATGAGCATGGAAGAGATGATGAAAGCAATAAAAGAATTAGAACTCCAAATGGCAGTGCTAAAGGAAGCCAAGAAAAGTTGGCCAAGTTAGAGGTGAGCTATGATAAATCTAAAATAACTGTGGCAGAAAAAACCAGAGAGGTAAAGGCCTTGGAACATAAGGTAAAATCTTTGGAGAAAGATCTTGCTCTTCATAAACCTCTATCAGAAATCAAAACAATTTTGTGGACTAACATTGGCCAGTCCATCACTGATCAATGGAGATCAATATAGACTATCTATGAGCAAATTGAATTGATAGAAATATCCCAAGTAGAGATTCAAAAGGCCAGAGCATCATTGGGAAGCATGCCTGAACAGGCCAATAGACTAATTCATTTTTTGAATACTCATACCAAAGAACAACTAGCAGCTCTAGATATCAGGGACAGAATAGGTACAATTTTGACAGTTAAAAAGGTGCTAACCATGAGGAATTTTATACAGAATATGGAGAGAAAATGTCAAGAAATGCAGATGGAAATAAATGCTTTTACAGAAAAGTTTACAGTCTTGCAGCAAAAGGGTCTACCCAGTTTGTTAACCAGTAATCAGAGACTGTTGACACATGAACAATATGCTCACAGGGTGAATAAATATGTTTCCAATCATATCACAACATCATCAAGCACCTCAGAAGACATAGCACCTCCCTCTGGACAAAGCTTATATGACAAGTTGGAAAATCTGTTCTATATTGAGCATGAAATAACACATCTTTTTGAAGTCCAGCCCAATTTCTGTAGGTATACTGAAGCTGATGAAATATTGATAAAGCTACAGAGGCACCAGTTGCCAACAGACTAATGGTGCAAAGTATGTTAGAGGTTTTACCAAGGTAGTTTTAGTTCTCTTTTTGATCATCTGCATTCAATCAAATTTAATGCACGTGCCACATATCATAAAAAATGAAAACAACAGGGGAAGGAAGTCATGCCAAAATGCATTAAAGCGGAATCAGGCACAGATGAAAGGGCCAGGGCAGCAACTCAACAAAGCTAATAAAAGAAAGACTATCATCCAACTCACTGGGTGTAAAATTCAAACGTATCTGATCAATTAAAGCGGCCAGCACAACAACAATTACTTCTGCATTCATTTTTCCCTGTTTCCAATGGCATTTATTTCACTGTAAAAGTATATGGATGAAGTTATTGCGGGATATTTTTCCATAAGATATTTTGTAACTCTTTTTTGTATAAATACCTCCCCGTGAGATGTATTCGGGGTTGGTGATATCTCTTCTAGACTGCGCTGTAACTCTGAGGAATTTTAATGCAAAGGCTGTTGAAGTTCACTGTTGCTGCACCGTTTGAATGTGGATTTGATGCTCTTGGTCATGCTACAGGATTCTTGTGTCTTTATATGGATCAATAAGTTTTCCTAACCTGTGTTTTGTATTTTCTGTGTCTGCAAACTTCATATATGTTTTCATAATCTTAGTAATGGAGAAAAAGAATAGCCCAGAATTTGTTTAAATACACTTTTTGTTCAATCTCTATTATTACTTATGTTTTCTGCAGAGTTAGCATAAACAGAAATTCTTAGCTGCTCCTGTTTCCACTAATTCTTTCACTTTGAATATTAACAAGGAATTCTTTACTGCTCCTTGATAATACTCATGCATTTTCCCTCTACCAACATGATGAAGGATTCTTAATTGCCCTTCACCCACTGGCTTTCATTCCATCTATTTCCAGATTATAAAATTGTTCCAAGATTGATTATCTTGCTCTATAGTATTACCTTTTCCAAAGAAAACACACTCAGTAGTTCATCCTCACAGACTCCATCTACCCAATGGAATAAACTGTTTAGACTTACATCCCAGTTTTGTCTAAGATCACCATCCAAATTTAAAACAAAACCCTGTACATCATAACTAGCCTAAAATACCTCAAAACAAAGCTAAAATTTAAAGAGAGAGCCCTCTCTGGATGCAGATTGGCTAGAATATGTGTCTAAAATATTGGTCTGTGGTTACTTCGGTCGTATCCCCTCCTTAGAATCTTCCTAGGGGACAACTTGAGTGATAACACATTCCAATAGTTCTGAGAACAATATTGAAGATTATATGTTACCAAGCATCTCCGAGCTGCAACCTAGGAGAGTTTCCTGGAGTGCTAACAGAGCTCACCAAGTAGGATTACTCCAACCATTCAGTGATTGGATTGTAAAATTTGAAATAGTCCTCTTGAGAACCCTGAAATATTTGAGAAGATGAATTTTCAATTAGAAGAACAAGGTCATGATGAGCATATTGTGAGGGAAAATGGATCTAATCATAATCATTGGGCATGTCAAGACAATGAGGACCTGACATAACCATTAGCGAAGGTTGAAGTGCCTCAACTTCTTGGCTAGTATCTAGATATTGAGATGATAAACTGTAAAGATCAAAGGAAGTAAAACAATTATCATTGGATGTGGCAATGGGAAAATGGCAAGTTGAATGAATTCATCAGAGATAGAATCATGATCATATGGGTTGATTAAAGCATCATATTCCCAATTTGTAATTAACAAGGATAAATCAATTTGAACAGTTCCGCGAATTCTCTAAACAATAGAACAAACTTCCTCTCATGTCGAATATGACAAACCATTGTCATGTAACTGGTGACAAATTGTACAAGAATCATAATAATTGACATAATTGAAAAGGAATGCAAGTATAAAAAATATACAAGACCAATCAGGATGTAATGGATGGAAAAGAGGAACTTGATTAAAAAAATAACACAAGCACTTGCTAACACTCAATAAGATTTCTTGTGTCATGGATACATTCACAAGAAAAACTAGGAGTTGAGTATTCACCATAACACTCAACAAGTATGAACTTTTTGACCAAAGGTAATCTTCGAATTGATCAACTTCATGATTCTGCACATTTGTGAAAGGTACACACTCCAAACCTGAATTTGATACATGATATTTGTATGAGGATGAACTCACTATAAAAATATGATCTGAAATTCGATCTCGAGAAATAGGAAAATTGTAACGAGAAATCTTGAAATCCATCAAGAATCAGTTTACATCTAGCAAAACAATATGAATGAAAGTATTCCGTGGGAAAATCCATATCTCACATGATTAAAAAATTTCACCAGGATCATGAGAACCTGACATAACCATCAACAAGAGTCAAAGTGTCTCGACTTCCTGACAAGTTCCAGAACTTTGAAAAGATAGATAAAAACATTTTGTAAACTAAGTTATATCGCAAATTGCATGTGGACAACTGTTATTAGTTAAGTTAATAGGATCGCCACTATCTGGATGGAAACCATCTACATCACTGGTTTGATCATATTCTTGAAACAAATCACTCAAGTAATAATATTTTTATGATTACAGGTCTAAGGATGTATGCATCAGAAAAATCTCATGATCACACTGATTCAAAGAGTTGCCCCCATACAAAACAAGAGATGATAAGGGATGGAATGGATGCTCTATAATTTTATTGTTTTCTTCATAATTAATAACCTTGCTATCTTGTGTCGATTGATAAGTTAACTTATCATATGAATAACCTGAAGAGCATGGAGCATCTTCATCACAAGTTGATGGATTGCAAATGGCATAACACAAGGGATAGTGAGATGAAGAGGAAGTTTCCATAAGAGAAAATTCTTCGACCGAATCAGATTCTAGATCTAAATATTTCAAATCAAAATATTCTGGAGGAACTAAAAGATTGGTTGATGCACTTGGGAATTCATCATTGAATACATCGACAAAGTCATTGTCATTAGAATGATTGTTTCCCAAGAATTCATACTAATTAGGTAAGTAAATTCCTTTTAATTCATTGTCAATATTCTTAGATTGAAAAGAAACCAAGGATGGATGAGAATTATCTTGACATGGGAAATTTTGAAAAAGAGAAGAAAGATCAAAGGTCTCTTCATTTTCCTACCCCTCTACTTGTGTAATTTGACTACCTCATACTTGATCACAATTTTAACCAACAATGGGAAAACCAGGAGAGTGTGAAGAGCTAGTTGGTGGAGAAAATTGATCAAGAAGATCATGGTACGAATATTAATGGTATGTAGATGATATAGGATGAAAGATGTCCCTTGAAGAAGTAACACTTTTGATGGAACTAGATTCAAGATTAAGGTTAAGAGTGCTAATGTCATCTTGAGTAATGAAATAATTAATCTTCACCCTAGGCTTCATGAACCATTCAAGGGTTTCCTCCATTGAATGTGAATCATGAAAAGCAGAAGGAGGATGAGAATATGGATTTGGAATTTGATTCACATATTTCCAAACTTTATTGTCATCACAAGGAGGCACCCGAACTTGTACTGGAAAAGGAGGAGGACAAGGAACAAGAGGAATAGTAGGTTCCTCATCTAAAATTAGATTTGTCTCATGATTTACAAGAGTTAGGAGAGCAGAAACATCAGGAGGTTCAAATTCATCGCGCAAAGAGATATGAACCAAATTCTTAAACATTTGTTTAAAGTAATCCCAATTTGTGTCTTCTCCAGGAAATTCATAACAAAGGTGAAGGAATTGATCAGAGAAATCCTCAATTGATTCATTAGGATTCACTCTTAGTTGATTAATTATTTTAAGAACATCTCGGTAATCATACCTATCAAATGCTTTATGAATGTCCTTCACAAGTTTCTCGAATGAATGGATAGAAGTAGAAGGTAATGTATGGCATCATCTCTTAACATGACCTTGAAAATGTGAGGGTGAGAAATCTAGCCATGACATACTTGCAATGTATTCCAATAAAAAGGAAAAAATTGACAACTAGAAACAGATGCTCACGAAGAGTTAATTCACCCTCACCATCAAACTTAAATTGGGATAGGTTATGAGTAGATTCTAATAAGTCCCATCAATAGGTATATCTTGAAGATCATTATGCCATCCTCTAGCCTTAAAACTATACTTTTCTCACATTAATTCACATTTTTGGTTATAATATGCTTAGTAAGAAGAGTAAAATGTGTTTGTAATAGTATGTGTCCTAATGTGGTTTAATTTTAGGAAAAAGAAGCATTTTTTAGGCAGTTAATACACAGGGGCTTGATGGAGACAACCAAAAGAGAATCTAGGGGGTTTGTCCACCTCCTTAACTCCCTAACTCGGCTTGGGATCACAACATCCTCTCTCACCAGTTCAAATTCATTGACAACCGAGTAACTCCTAGTACAAGTGAAGTTCAAAAGGGACCAAATCCACCATTTCTGAGATCAAGGAAGGGATCACTCATATTTTCAAGGGAGCTGCTATCAACTACCCTTTTGTATAAATAAACAAGATAAAAATATCATTAGGTTTTGATTTTTTGATTCATCTAGGTGTAGCTATTGAGCTCAGATCTTGACATTGTTATTTTTACTTTCATGTGATGTATGATACTTTTACTTTCTGGTAATGAGAAGTTGGTTATTCAGCTACATCTTTGGTCCCTCTTTTGTACTTTTGTTTTGTTCCCAGTTCCAAGCATTTTATAACTTTCTTTCATTATAGTAGAGGTTAAGCTATAAAAACTTGTGATTGCAGGCTTCTACATCACCTCTCTTATGGGAGAATGATTGGAAGGATTAACAATATTAGCCCAAAAGCATTGTGTTTATGCTTTCTTGAAAATAGAAATATGTTAGTTGCTTCTTCATATTTACTTTTTGTAATTTAGGAGTCAATTCAATGATCAAAGTAGTGTTATGGCATAAAATAGATGTTATTCAAACTCAACTCATCTTTTCCATCATAGTTTATATCATCGTGTTAATGATCAATGGATGTATGTATGTGGTTGGTTACTAGGTTGTATTGATCTGCATGGGAGGGAACCACTTTCAAATTCATTTTGGAATTCTCCATATTCTCTTTCCATCCCTCAATTCTTCCCCCAAAACTTTGTTTCCACAATCACTCTGCCTAGGAAACTTAGGACACTGTGGGCATTCATCCTAGTGCAAGACATATCTCTGAGAGGTCTTTGGCTTGGCTAGGAGGCTTCCAAAAGCTTCCTTCACTCGCTCCAACCTTAATCTACCTCTTCATTCCCTCAATACATCATATCTACCCTAAAAGGGCTCCCAGAACTGCTCCTATAGCATTACAGGTCCTCCTATAACAATACAAGACATCCTTAGCAACAGTTGTAGTTGGCTTGTAGCACCACTTTTCTTCACTTGCTTTGCTCCCCACTTCAACCTTAGCTCAGTCAAGATGAGTAATGACCCCAAGTTGTGATGTGATGATCAAGAGAAGATCTTAGACTACTCCAACCATTCCTTTTCCTCATAGTAGAATTAATGTTTTTCAATCACAAGCATGATGCAAGTTATATTTCTGATTTTCAAGCAAGTGTGAAATAGATAGATGATACATGAAATTATGTTTATGGTTTGATGAATTATGAAATATAGAGTAGATTTCCTTGTGAAAATAGACTATCCATTTCCATTCATGAAATTATTAATTAGCATCTACAAGTTGAGAAAATGGCAATTTCACTTTCATAAATAGAATAATTTTTCAATTGTGCTTTCATTTGCAAGCTTTCACTATGGTTCAGTAGGAGGAATGGTTTTTGAACACCTTTATCTAATGTCATGATTGAGGGTGGCATGAGTAGAATCTACCCTATTATGCATATAACATTGTCACCTCTAAGTTTGTATGAACCTCGGGCTGATAATTTGAGTTGAGGAGCCCTTAGGAGTTGCAACATTCTTGGTGCAATACCATGGCTCACCACTTTTTGGTGTCATTATTGGGGAGGTTTCTAAGCAGATGTTGTTTCATGCCTCATAGGAGTGGCAATAATCAAGGAAAATTCTTACCAAAAACCCCACACCCTGAAGCAGTCAACCTTCACTCTTCTTCCGTGACTATGAACTTCTCTCTTTGACTGCAGGAGAGTTAGAAGACCCTCTAGGTGAGAAACCTGAAATTTTTGAAGAAACTATTGGGGAAGAAGAATAACTCAGTTCACCTACCCAAACTATGGCTGAAAACATGAACAATGAGGTTTTCCCCATCAAAGAAACCAATGGAGAGGCTAGAATGAAGAATATAAACCATGCTTCCCTTCCACACTTCCATGGATTAACCTCTGAGGATCCTGATGCCTTCATGTTTGAATTTGATGTTTTTTGTAGGACCTATGGCTATGCCTTTGATGAGAAGAAGCTGAATTTGTTCCCCTCTACCCTTAAGATGCAGCCTTGCATCAATTTATGGGTATGACTAGGGGTAGCATCACTACCTGGGCCCAAATGCAATAGGCCTTCAACAACAAGGCACTATTGTAGGTCCAAATAAACCAAGGAATAAATATTTAGGATGACTCTTAGACCCGATGAATCCCTAGAGGACTATGAGGAGAGATTTCGACTCAATTGTAGGAGGCCCAACTGTACCCTTGATCTTGAGTCACTTAAGCTAGTTCTTCTCTGAGGAATAAGAGAGGATATGTTGGAAACCCTTAACATGCTTTCTGGAGGAGACATATATCAATTACCCTATTATGAAATAAAAAATGTAGTCAAGAATCACTGTAGGGTTTCTAGGAAAAAGGGTAGGGTTAGTCAAGGCTTGGTCAGTTCCTCTCCCTCCACAACATCCATCAAGAATGAGATAGGGAATATTTTGGAGGATTTCAAGAGTGAAATGTTCCATACCTTTTCATTTCAAATGGATACCATGAAAATAAAAAGAAAGCAAGAGGAAGTAGAGAGGGAACTAGTTATTTTATGCCCTAGATGCACTAAAAGACATCTAAGGAATGAATGCCCATTGAATGTCATAGAAGTCTACCTGGTTTGTGAAGAAAATCATGAAACAAACAAATGGCCCTCTTTTCCAGGCCTCAAAGTTGTATACCAAGGGGCAGAAGGAGGGTCAGAGAAAATTTTCTTCATTAATTAAAGAAAGCCTCAAGGACCTCGACCATATCAACAAGGCATGCAAGGTTCCCATTACTTTTATTATAATCCAAATCAGAATGCACTTTTATATCCTTGGTACCCTTCCACTTATCCATCATGGTCCACACCTCCTTCTTGGTCTTATGCCCCAACATACCCATTCTTAACCTGTCAACCATCCTTTCTAGCCATATCCTACCCAATCTTCTCAATGGGGCAACCCATTACAAGGGTGGAGGCCTCAAGCCAACCAACATCCTACTTTTCTACCTCCACGCTAACCTCAACCACAACTCACTCATCCTACTCCACCCAAGTAACCTCAATTGCATGCTAAACCCAATCTGAACTCGAACAACAAGAAGACACAATAGGTCTATAGTGGAGAGTCATCCTATCTTGCTTATGTTGTGGAAATCTAGGAGATCAACCTTCAGTCTAGGAGAGTGCTCCTGTTACATAGTGTTTTTCCAATGTCCCGGTACTCCCTGTCCATGATCTTGGAGGATATCTATAGTAAACCCTGCATGCTTTCCCATCACGAAGAAACTCCCATTATGTCCCTCTTCATGAGAAGAATGATTCCTTTTTACATCATTTCCTAAGAATCTTCCTTTTACCCCAGTTTACAAGACCGGCGCTACTGACCAGTTTCCTCTTTGCACCAATTTGCAAAGATTAAAACCAAGACTAGCATGATACAGCACCACTGAGCCTTTTCTCAGTCATGCCAATCCTCTTTTGGCAAGTTTTTTAAATATGGAGTCAAAGCTTCCAGGTCTAGAAGCTTTGTAACTAAAGTCTGGTAAATGTTTGGGCTGGATGGAGTCGAGGAAGTTAGTTTGGGCTCCTTTCCCCTATTAGGATGGAACCAAACCAAGAGATAAAGCATTCTCTCATGATAAGAGGAACCATCTCCCCTCTTTCCAAGCTATATAGACCCCTCCTTTTACAAGCATCACTAGTTTTCAGTATTGGTATTTTTGGAGCTTGAATAATGAGCAAGACATCTATAGCTTGTAGATTTCTAGTGTATGTTTGAGGGAGAATAGTGTGTTTGGTTTGGTTTGAGACTAAAGGGAAGATGCCTTAAAACTTCCATTGTTGGGGCTATCCATGAGATGCTAGCAGAAGTGTGGGAACCCGGACACATCAGAGGAGACCAACAACGTCAAGGCATTAGTTGTAATCTCATTCTGAACTTATATGAATACAACTATTGATTGATTTCCTACATTGAAGTGTTATCTTACATTCTATGGCTTAATGTTCCTTGACCTATTAAGTAGGTTGAACGCAATATTGTATGTTATCACATTTGTTGTTGTTGTTTGTTTTCTTGTTTCAGGTATTCGAAGGAAGGAAACGAAAACTAGCTGGAGTAAGGAAGCAAGATCATCACCAAGCGGAATAACATTCTAAGAGGTAGGCCCTCTTATTTGATTCTAGCTTAAGGAGATGAAGAAATGCCCAACATTGACCCAAGTGTAGTTGTGCACGAGATTCCAACTTACCCTCATGCAAAGCCTGTTCACCAATGGCTTCATCCAGTGCACCCTCGAAAAGCGAACGCCATTAATGGTGAAGTTGAAAAACTTTTGAAAGCTAGATTTATTTATCCAATCCCTCTTACAGATTAGGTGTCGAATATTGTACTGGTGACAAATAAATGAGGCACTATTCGTGTTTGCGTCGATTACCATGATCTCAATCATGCCTACCCAAAGGATAATTACCCCACTCCCTTCATTGACTAGATCATTGATGAATGTGTTGGGAGTGAATTCTTTTCCTTTATGGACAGTTTTTCTGGTTACAACTAGATAAACATTGCATTGGATGATCAAGATAAGACAACCTTTATTTGTCCGTGGGGACCTTCGCGTATAAAAAACTCTATTTTGGCCTTAAGAATGTTGGGGCTACATTTCAGAGAGCGATGTCTTATGCGTTCCACGACATTTGAAACATCGTTCAACCTTACTTGGATGATCTCCCCACTCATTCTTGTAAACGCCATGATCATCCTGATCATCTCTGGCAAATTTTTCTTCGCTGTAGACACTACAACATTTGGCTGAATCAACATAAATTTGTCTTCTGTGTCGAATCCATATGACTCCTCGGATTTATTGTTTCGAATGAAGGCATTTTCCTTGATCCTCTTAAAGTTGAGGCCATAGTAAATTTACCCCCTCCATCTTCATTGCATCAACTGTAGAGTCTATAGGGAAAAGCAAATTTCCTTTGTTGCTTCGTACTGAACTATGCTGAGCTAGCTTCAGGGTTCACTCAGTTTCTCAAGCAAGGAACACCATTTGTTTGGGATGAGGTTGTCCAAAAGTCTTTCGATGACCTAAAATCCGTCCTCATCAATGCTCCTTTGCTACACCCTTCGAACTATCATCACGATTACTTCCTTTATCTAGTTGTAGCCTCTAGTACCATTGCCATGGTGCTGGTACAGGACGATGACGAAGGTAATGAACATGTTATTTACTACCTTAGTCTCAATCTTCTCGACATCGAAACATGTTATGCTCATGTTGAGAAGTTGGCTTTGGCTGCCGTATAGGTTGTTCAGTTCTTTCGGCATTACATTCTCCTCCGCACTACCATTGTGATTTCCGAATGAAAGCCCATGACCTATATCTTGAATCATCAATTGTTGGGGGGAAGTATTTGAGGTGAATTGTCATCCTCCAAGAATTTGATTTGGTGTTCACTACTACCAAATCTAAGAATTATTTGGTCTTTGTTGAGTTGATTTTGTCCCTTCCCTTTGCTTCTCTTCTTGCTGGTGCTGATGTGTAGCTCCCAGATGAGAATCTTTTCTTGATTATCACCCTCGACCATTGGTACAATGATATCATCATGTATCTCCAGACATCCACCTTCTGGTCTGCGTTGACCAAGGATGATCGCCGACGCATTTGGCATCAATCTCAACCTTACTGTATCATTGGAGATACTTTATACTGCATCGGTGTCGATTCAATTCTTCTCTACTGTCTCACTCTCGAGGAGGCTGAGAGAGTCTTGAATGACTACCATTCTGGTGCATGTGGAGGTCACTTGGCTGGATATGCTACTACTCAAAAAATCCTTCGCGCTGGTTATTTTGGCCCTCCATCTTCAAGGATTGCATCATTGTTGTTCAAAAGTTCCATGAGTGCCAAATTTATCAGCGCAAAATGCGTGCCCCACCTGCTCACCTACACCCTGTTACTACCATTGGTCCTTTTGCCAAATGGGGCATCGACCATATGACCTATAACCCTCATTCGACTGGGGGGCATGGGTATATTATCGTTTCTATCTATTATTTCACCAAATGGGCCGAAGTGATGCCTACATACTCTGTAGACGGTAAAACAATGACTCAATTTCTATTCAATCACGTTATTTCCAGGTTTGGAGTGTCTCATGCCATTGTCACTAACCATGGCTCCCATATTTGAGATTACATGATGGCTGAGCTGACTTCTACATTGGGTTTGTGCCATGATGGCTCAACCCCATATTACCCTCAGGCCAATGGCCAAGTTGAAGTTGTGAACAAAGTCTTGGTTATGATGCTTCATCACACTTTTGGGATGCACAAGTCAAATTGGCATCTCATGGTCTTTTCAACTCTGTAGGCTTACCGAACCTCGACCAAGGACGCAACTGGATTCACACCATTCCAACTAGTCTACAGTCTAGAAGCAACTTTATCAATTGAGTGAAAAATTCCATCCCTCAAGGTAGCTGTCGAACTTCTCCCCAAGACCTCACCTCAGGAAGAAGTGGGTCAAGTCCCATTTTGATAAGTTTGTCTCTCCTAAAGCTTTTTTCTGAGTTCTTTTGTAAGATTAGGCTAATGATAAGCTAGGGGTAGGCAAATTCAAACCCATGTGGCATGGACCCTACATTTTTAAACGTGTGTTACAGAAAGGGGCCTATGAGCTGATTGATTATGAGGTCAATCCCTTAGACAAGCCCCGTAATGGGATTTATCTCAAAAAGTACTAGGCTCAGGTCATCTTGCATGGCTACTTTTGTACAATAGTGTGTCATTCATTTTGTGTAGTGTGGTTTGGTGTGGTGCTTTTCAAGCAACTTTCATGCTTATTATGTTTCTACCTACTTTGTCGATGTCGGTGTCTCCTCACATTGGTTTCCTTGATGGTTCTTTCCGTAGTACCCAGAATCTATCATCCGCGGCATGGGCCATTTATGACCCCCATGGTGAGTTGATTGATCTTCAAGGTATTTTTCTAGGTCAAACAACTAATAACATCATTGAGTATAACACAGTTATCGAATTGTTGTCAAAAGATATCTCTCTTAGCATCCGAGAATTGGTTGTTAACCTTGATTCACAACTTGTTGTTCTTCAACTCAATGGGCATTATTCTGTCAGAAGCACTCAGATATTGAGAATGTATCTACGTATTCGTCTATTAGAGAGAAATTTTGATTACATTACATATCATCATATTCATATACATATGAATACATTGGTAGATGCATTAGCTAATTATGTGTTGGATAGACATTTGCGAAACATGTAAAAAATCAAAGACAAAACATTTGTACCATAGTAAGCAAGGAAATATATATATATATATAAATATTTATAATAATATATATATATATATATATATATATATATTGTTGGAAATAATACTGAGAGGGGGCGGTGAATCAGTATTATCAAGTCAATTATTTTCTTTTTCAAACCCAGATCATATACGCTACTTCAGTTAGTGAAAACCACGTATATACGCAACTACAGATAAGGAAACCCACGTATACCATGCAGACTTATAATTTAATTTATCTTACAGATGTTGATCATTAATCTATGTATCAGCATCAAATAAACAGTAACCATAAATAGTGAAACAGAGCAGAAGACAATCACACACAAGAACACAAGATATAAGGTGGAAACCCAATGTGGGTGAAAACCACCTGCTGCAATTCGCCTCTATCTTCCTTTATTTAGAAACTTGTTTTTACAATGTTTTTGTACTGGTGCAGTCCTTTACCAGTAAGTAGGCTGCTACCTATAGAGAGCTACAACCCTCTATTGTTCTCCAACTTTTCTTGGAAGGGAGCTACAACCCCCTTAGCTCTTGTACTAGCTGGGATACTAGTACGCAGGCTACTACCTGCAGAAGGCTACAATCTTCTCTTTGCTTCTAGGGACCACGTTTCATAAATTTTCAGACTGGATCCATGAACATCAATCAATCATCAAGAATTTTTGTATCAAACAATCTCCTTTTCACCAATTAACACTGAATCAAATAGACACTTCTCTGACAGCTGTACCCAGAACACAGTAACAGTAACCACACACCAAATTCTGAACCCAGAACACTGCAGCAATAAACAGAAGCAGCTAGAACACAGTTTAAGAGACGTACGCTACTTTAATAACCAGAAACCTGCGTGCATACGCTTCTGTGTTTGGACCAACGTGTGTATACGCTATTTTTAGTCACAGAACTAGTGTGTATACGCGCCTTCACTTCACTAAACCTGTGTACAGATCTATAAAGGATAATTCACTCTTCCAATCATTCAGACATTAGTTAACCCAGATTACCAGATTTATAGATCAAGCATGCACCACATATAACAGATCAAAAATCATTCAAAGATACTATTATTCAAGCCTTAAGATTTTGACCCTTCAATAGAACTTATCCTTCTCCTTGTGCTCAGGTTCCTCCTTCATTCAGATCCAGATCTGCACCATAACCCAATCCCCAGTATTCCAGATCTAGCACTTTATCAGATATTCAATTAATTTAGATTATTATTGGCCAAATGATCTCCTTCCTCTTTTATAGTCATAGGCCTTTCACAATACCACGGTCCTAAACCATAACAAATCAATACCATGGACTCAATACTTGGGATCAACACTTCTGATGAGATACCATGGCCCAAAAACCATAGGTCCAAATACCAAGGACTAAATACCATGGACCAAAAATAAGTTCTCCCACATGTACGCGCTTTTTCTTGTGTGAAAGTGTGTGTATACGCATACGCGACTTCGAAACGTCTAACCAGCGTGTATACGCGGCTTCATCAAGGTGAACCTACGTATATATCTTTTTCTTCTTTCTGAGTGCCTGAACTGTGATCTGTCACCAGAGTGAGTTGCCATGAAGGACAACACCTATGCCATAGCGCCAAACCTGTGCCATAATGCCAACAATCTCCCCCTTTGGACTTGATGGCAACCCCAAGATCCTCAAAGTCATTCTCCCCCTTTGTCATCAAGGGCAAAGGGTTGTGCTCCTCCCGAGTACATGCTGAAATCTCTGCTCTGCTGTGCTGACCAAGCTCCACCTGACTTGTAGGCAAGATCTGCAAAAACATGTTCTTCAAGAAGAACCATGACTTATACATCATAAAAGACCTTCCTATCACCAATAGACTGTATACATACATCCATCACCCAACCAAGTGGGGATACACCAGAAATTTACATAAGACAACCAAGTACATTACTTAATTCATCCCAGGCATAGTGGGGAAACCAAAATAGGCCGTTACATGACCTTGACAATAAACGATATACATGACATAGAGACGAAATAGCAAGAATTATGAAAGTCACTAATAACTGATATCAGCAGCATCTGTCAATCACTCTACAGATCAGCAACCATGTTTTCCTTCTGTTCTCCTTCTGCAGCTGATCCACCTGAACTCAAAACAGCTTGTGTACTCGAACCAGAAGCTTCTAATGTAATGCCAACAATGCATTATCAGAAGTTTCTCTGCTCCCCCTGAACCTGTGCCAGATGGTCTCTGTCAGACCCATATCAGAATCTCTTCAACCAGAGTCTGTCCCCACTGATTTCCTTCAAACCATCATATACACGAATGTATCTGCATAAACTGGCATATGTACGCGGATCCTCCTCATGCAACTCGCGTACAACCATATTTCTCTGAAACAGATAGGTTTCAATAGCAAGATGATGCATCAACTACCCCCAGCTTTTGTTTGAGGTATTCAAATGTCTCCCTCGGTAGTGGTTTGGTGAAAATATCACCAACTTGTTCCTTGGAGAAAACATATTCCAATTTGACCTTTTGTTCCAGCACTTGTTCTCGGAGAAAATGATACTTGATCGGTATGTGCTTGGTCTTTGAATGCATGAATGGGTTCTTTGAAATGCTGATTGCACTTGTATTATCA
>APFE031316596.1:3397-24190 GCA_000404065.3 Pinus taeda | reverse complement strand
GTGGCCTAGATTAACATTTTGTGGTTTATCATCAGTTCCCAAGTTTACTAATTCATAGTTCAGAGTTGAACTGTAGAGCTTGGAATTAGTAGACCTTTTAAACCGATTTTTCAAATCGTATAAGTCTTCTAACTTAACCATTGATTTAGGTATAGCATTATCAGTGCTATTTTGTTGTATTTGTCGATCATGATGGTCTTCGTCAATTATTTGATTGGAGTAGGATCCTTCAGAGGTGAGGAAATTTACAATATCAGGATCGTCATTGAATACTCTCCAGTTTGTAATGTTGTCAGGGATGGACGGTCTAAAGATTAATTCTATTGAGAATCTATCTGGACTAAAATCTTCGAAGGGAATGAGTCTAGAGGCTACGTTGGCTAAAAGGTCTGCGCTCGCGTTTTGAATTCTTGGGATTGACAAAATATTGAATTCTATAAAATGCTCAGTCAGATCCTGTACTAGAGATTGATAATGTTTCAAATGACTTGATAGGCAATGTATGGTGTTACGTATCTGTTTGAATACAATCTCAGAGTCTCCGAAGACTTGAATATACTTGACGTTCAACCTGATTGCTTTGTATAGGCCTTGCACTAAGGCCTCATATTCCGCTGTATTGTTTGTGCAATCGAATTCCAGTCTGCATGTAAGCATGCTCTTATCTCCTTCTGGACTAATCAGAACGCATCCTTCTCTTGCTCCTTCGTTAGATTTAGAGCCATCAAAATATAATTTCCAAAACAAAGATGTATTTATAGGTTTCTCTACAAAATTAACACACTTCGAATTATCAGTTTGTGAAAAATTTTCGACTTGGGACAAAACTGAATTTTCTAAGTAAGGTGATGTATGAGCATTGAAACTGCTGAGGAAAGAATCTACCGAGTAATTGCCTATGATGCTACTGTTATATGCTACTGCTTAATTTTCCCCCTCCAATTCCATTACTATGTACTTCTGGTGTAACTCTCATTCAACCTTTAATTGGTTTGGTTTACCATTGTATGGTAGCCACATGTGTGACCAGTCGGTTGAGAAGTATCCATGGAGTTTTTCTGACCAATCCCTGCTAAGAATTAAGCCATATAATTCTGGGATATCAGCTACTAGAATGTCGATAACTTGACATACCTTAGGGTTAGACGACAATCTTATGGTGACTTGATTAAGTTCACCAATCACTTTGACTTGAGATCGATCAAGCTGAACTATGCGCACTGCGGATTTTTGTGGTTGAACATTCAACTTAGCACATATTGATCTGGGAAAAATATTTTTTGAAGCCCCAGAATCTACCAAACAATTGTGCACATTTTTATTGAAAATTTCATAAGTGAGCAAAAAACGGGGAGTGTGAGATCTTGATCTCCCTCCAATCAAGGCGATGTCATTTGGATCGATCTTATTGGTCGTGTTGGTTGGAGGTCTTCCCATGTTGTGGGAAGCTACAACTGTAGGCAAAGATGTAGTAGGCACGACATGTAATTCTTTCATAATTATCTTCTGTTGATGTTTCAATTTGCTCAATTCATAAAGAGTGATATTAGCCCTAGTCTTTTTCATGTCATCAATAATATTGTAGTCCATTTCATCCGACACTATTAGTGTTCTTGATGGAGGTGTTTGATCTGGTTGGACTGGGCTAGATTGAGTCACTTTAGTGGTCGTTTTCTTTGTTGCGACTTTTTCTTTTGATGCAAGGATTGCGCCCTTCTGCTTAGGGGTATTTTGGGGAGGATCAAGTTGATTTTTGCTTCGTGTGCTAACCGGAAATGCTTCTTGATCTTCTTCTTGTGGGAGGATGAAATCCCACATTCCTTGTAGTTCCACAAATTCTTCATCATAGGTCTGCCCTTCAGTGGTACTCTCTTCTTCTTCCTCTTCTTCGGATTCGACATTTGAGATAGCGTTGGGTGGTTTCGCATCCATTGAAGGGCCTCTTTTAAAAGCTCTGTAGGGCTTTTTTGAAGAAGTTTTTGCCACCTGTTTTTTTATGTCAATCATTTCATTGGACATGGTTTTTAATACCTTCTGCAACCCTTCCAAATCGAAAGGATCCTTCGTTTGTTTCTTCTTGGGGTCTTCCTTGAAGGTGACCTTTTTAGATTTGCGTTCCTTTATCGCAGATCTCTTTTCCAGGGCTATTACGCGTTTCTCTACTGCTATCGCCTCTGTCAGGTTTTCAACTAAAGTTTTTTTATTTGCCCTATCCACGAAGACTGCTAATTTTGATGGTAAGGCCGTAATATACCATTCACATCGTACTTCTTCGCTGGGTTGGGAAGCAGTGGGAATTTTGTTTAGGATCTTATTGAACCGTAAATTGAAATCTTTGATGGGTTCTCTAGCCTCGGCTTTAAGATTGGATAGGTCACTGATTAACGTTGTCGTTGATCTGTCATCACCAAATTTGGTGAGGAATTGATTTTGAAAGATGTCCCAACTTGTGATAGACCCGGAGGGTAATGAAAAGTACCATGACCCGGCTATTCCTTGCATTGTATAGGGAAAAAGCCGGACAACAACATTCTCGTTGGTAACCCCGTTGAGATTGACGGAAAGCATGAAATTGTTAATGTGCTCTTTAGCTAGCATGCCTGCTTCTAGATTGAATTTGGGTAGCCATTTCTCAGGATGGGCCGGTATTTGGCTCAGGGGTGGAGGCATTAAAACTGCTCCAAGGTTTGTTCCATGGAGAATGGGCCATTGTTGAGCTGCTAGTAATTGAAAGTGCAGAGGGTGATCCCTGAGGATGGGAAGATGAAGATGTTATGATCTTAGATGATTGAAGGAGGGGGGTTGTGGAAGGTGGATGAGTGGTTTGGAATGAAGATGTGGGTGGCTGACTTCGTGGTGAGGGAGTTGAAATGGACGATGTAGATGAAAGAGTCTCACTGTCAGACTGCTGTGGTGTTTTCCTTGCTCTTTTCCTGGTGGGGAGAGGGAATTCAGTTGGCTGGATGTCAATTTTTTCGCTCTTTAACCTAGTCAGGGGATGAGCAGGATTATACTGCGAAGTCACACTGCTTTGAGATTTATCAGACCCCAGTGTAAAAATAGAAAATCCCTGGAGTTTGTGAATCAGAGTTTGAACTTCAGGGGGTTCAATGGTAGATTGGTCTGAAATATTAGGGTATGTAGCAGCGGTTAATACTCGACCAACTTCTGACTCTAGATTTAAATGTACTGGGGAAGTCGGAGGAGTTGATGAGGGTGATTTACTCTCATAATGGTATTTAGATTTTTATTTGGGTGTCATTCATGGTTCAGGCCCTCCTTCTAGCGCCAAATATGTTGAAGCCCCGAAAATTGGGTCGACAACAACGGGGATACCCACCCGGTCCGGACCTTGGTTGGCAGCTCCTTATCCGTTTGGTATAGCGGGTCCAACTGGGGATAACGGGACCAGTTTCCCAATCTGAGGGTGTGTGTGTGTGTAGAGTTGAATAATGCTGATCTAAGAGTACTTTAAAGCAATTTAATTCAGATTCTTAAACTCACTCTATGCTACTGTAATCTAATGATAAACAACACATCTAATCTACGCTAACCCGGGATGTATATCTTCTATTATGCGATATAAAAAGATTTCAAACGATAACTAGTAATAAAGATCATTCAGCTATCATAAGAATAGAAATCATTTAAGATAAACCACTTTGCATAAGAAGTTAGGCAAAACAGTTGTGAATAGCATATCGCATAATAAGTTATTCATATGTCAAACATAAATAAATGACTCCACCATACAGAAGTGCCAAATGGTAACCCATACATTCATGCAATAACACATAAACAACTGAAAACTATAAATCACTTAAAGAATATAAGTAGAAGTTGCCAAGAGATAAAAGTACCATTTATGACTAATCCTACTCACAAACTTCAAGCAAAAATGATTTATCTCTACTTGTTCTAACATCTACTAAGAGTACAAAAGTGCAACATCAGTAGCAGACATCAAATGCAAATAAAAATAAATATCAATCCATCCATTCATCAAAACCTCCTCTGAGGGTGCAGAAGTGCATGTTCCGAGGACAAGTTTTTGACAAATCTCTGGACCCTTCTCTAAATGCATGAGAAGGGTTTAAATACTTGCTAACTAATTAAATTAATTACATAAATTTAGAATACGGTTTTAAATGACCGCCCTTCTGATAAAGCAAAACTATTTCTAAAAATTGAATCTAATTCTAAACTATTTCTGTATTTGCTCCTTAGTGCTGCAAGCACGCAACATTCGCCTGGGAAGAGTTGGCTAGTCGCCTTCCGCTTTCGTTTGATCTATGAAAATAGAAATAACAAGCGCTGACACCTCTTTCTGGTACACTAGAATATATTTTCGAGAATCTTCCTCTGGCTGGGTGTATGCACTGCGTGTATTCTTGGTAATAACCCAAGTTTCCCTTAAACTGATTCTGCTTTTGCTATTTCGGTTTCCGACCTTGCGGATGACTGAAAAAGTTAGAGACTTTACTCTCTGAATAATTTTCTGCATCAAAAACTGCCTCCGTTCTTCATTCCAGGCTTTTCTGGTGTGTAAGCTTCAGGGTTTTTCCTCAACACATGCTTGTAAACATGCTGCTTTTGTGCGTCTTTGACTCTGAGCTTTAGGTGGCCTGTTGACATCAGCATCTGTTGAGTGATACTCTAGAGTCTGTGATCTTGTCGCATGCGGCATCCGTTTCTGAAGGGATTTCTTCTCTGTTCTCCGAGCATTGACGCTTTCCCCTTTTCCTTAGATGTTTCCTGCACATTGCTTCATGTTATTTCCTGTCTTACAGTTTATGCAAAGGAAAAGAGTAATGGTAATAAAGATTGACATGAAAGCTTTAAGCTCTTATGAATGCATAATCACGACATCCGTAGAGAACTGACTCTTTGAAATACATGAGACTGTCCTTCCTAAATACTTTAGCATACAATCATTAATTTCTTTTAAGGCGCGCGCCCAATTTTGGTTAACGGACAGCTTTCCATTGAATACTACGTCGAGGAAAATTTGCGATGGGCATTTTCTGCGACTCGTATTGTAGCATCACGGGTCGCATCGTTAAGATGTGTTACCATAGAAATTATGATCGCAAATTTTCACAAGTCGCATTTATCGCAGATCACAGCATCGCAGATCACATCATCGCAGATTTAATCGTTCAGTCCTTGTGTGCTACTTATGCGATGTTGCGATATGCGACGTCGCATATCGGCCGTCGGAGATTTCTTAAGTTTTTTCATTTAAGAGCGCTTCATAATGAATGCGATGCGATGAATTTCGCATCGCTTCTTCGTAGTTTATTATGCTCATAAGAAAAACATTTCATTCTTTTGTCGCGATAAAGTTTTAAGGAGTTAAATACAAAAAATTTTCATCAAATGTTTATTTGGGTTTTCTATTAAGGGTCCCCATTTGCTTGGTGTTATTGCTAATATCAAACAAAGAGGGGGGTTGTTGGTGGCCACAACAGCACCATATGTCAACATTTAATGCATACACTCCATTGGTAGTCTCCCTCACTTTGATTGCAATTGTACTTCTATTTTGGTGAGTTTTCTCAACTATCATTCTATTACACCTTTGTTTTCACTAGTGTTTCTTTCACATTCACAACTTTTGTTTTGGCTTGCTTTCACTTTAATAAGTGTCTTTTTTATGCTATCTTAGCTCTAGCATGTGTCTCTTCTACTTTCTTTAAGTCTCTGCAAATGTTGTTTTCACTTTTCTCTTACTTTCATAATTGTCTTCTTTTGGCATGGGAAGTGTCGCACATTGTAAAAGCAAAGTTATGGTTCATTTCAATAGGAAAATTTAGTACTAGTGGGTCCTATCTATCCTATAGACATGTATTAGATGTGTTTCCAAAGTTTTATGCATTTTCGTACTAGTGTTGTCAATGTTGTTGCAAAGTGTATCCTAAGTGTCGCACTTGGACGAGAGTATTGTTTTATTGTCGCATCAAGGGGTTCATGTTGATTCTAAGTGTTGAGTGTTTAATGTTTTGTCGTCGATTGCATTGAGTGTGTGATCATGTTCAAGTCCAACATTGGTTTCATCTCTGCCCCACTGATCCCAAACTTAGTCAAATTCTGGAAGATTTCTTGCACGATCAACTTGATCTCACTTTGCCCTCTTGAATTGCGCACTGTGTAGTTGCAAGCCTCAAGCATGCATCCCTACCTCTTGGAACTATGAAATGTGTAGTTATTGCCTGCAAGGACCACATGTTGCGTAGTCATAGTGCTTAGTAACTTCCTTTCGGCCTACATAACTACACAATCATGTCTCCTATCCTGTCTCCTTCTACACATTGTGCAATTGCAAGCAAAATCATGTCTCCCCTCCGTCCTGAAATGCACAACTGCATATTCCTCTGGCCCTCTCTCTCCCCTAAAATGCACATTGCACAGTTACAGTGGGCAAACTTACCTCACTTTGACCCTCAACTTCACAGTATTGTCTCTTGGCCCCCCAGTGCTATGCATTGTATAGTCACAAACATAAGTACCTCACTCCTTGCCTCTGGAGCTATGCACTGTGCAATTCCTGATCCTTCTTCCTTGTCTAGTACCCAGTTCCAGCTCAACCAGTGATTTTCATGAATCAAGTTAGACAATGAGTTTTCTAGTTTGATGTTGTCTTTTCATGAGTGATTTTTAGTTGCAGGCACTATATCTCGACATGACAGGAGGATGATCTAAGAGAAGGAGAAGGAGACAATGCTAGAAGAAACTTATGAAGCGGTAAAGACAAATTGGTCATTGAAAAAGAAGATGAAGGGACACTAAGTTTCAACATGAGTTGGAAAATCTAGATCATAATGAAGAATCCCTATTTTCAGCCCCTTAGAGGGTGAAGAAAAGGAACAGTAGATCTTTCATGAAGATGAAGTACTGACCAAACCTCTCAAAAAGAGTGAAGACAAAGCAACAAAAGGAATAACTTAACATTTCCACTTTATCATGGAGTCCATGTCATCATTGTCAAGTTGTGACTTGTACTAGTGCCATCACAATGTCATGTGTGTCCATAAGTCTTTCCACATAATTTGTGGAAGTAATGATGTAATTGTCAAAGGGAAAGGACATGATATAATGTGTGTAAGTCTAAGAGTCATATGTAGAATATGAAAAATCTCATAGTCATATATGGACAAAAGAGTCTTTAGGAAAAGTCGAAAAGTAATATATAAGTCCAAAGGTCACAATAGAAGTCTAAGAGTCATGAGGGAAGGTCAAGATTCACGGGAACATGAAAGGTCATTCCTCTTGTTATGAAAGAAACCTCATAACTCAAGAAAAGGGCTTTTGAAGGCTTAGCCTTTGGAGAGCTAGCCTTGGCTTCTCTAGCTTAACATAGGAGGAAAGATCATTATTTGGAGAAGTAATACATGACTTAATGTTCCACTATTGGAGCTAGTGACTCACCATTGTAATTGTGTACTTGGATCTTTCAACTAATAATCAGAATCTTACTGAGCCAACACATTTCCATGCATGTATTGCGAATATTGTAAGACTATTGTTTTGATGTTTGTGGTATATGTTTTGTTCACATGTATTAAGGAAATTGAACTACTTCATTGGCTTTAGTACTTATATTTTTGAATATGTGTTGGATTTGCTTTAATGTTTGTCATGCCATTGTGAACTATTTTTCTAGATAATTAAAAAATATTTCATTGCTATCGTGTGCCTCTCTTAGGATAGTACTATTAATTTCCTTCTAGAGACTCACTCTTCACCTCCCTCTCTTGAATGTCACCTTTTACACATTGCAAGTGGTGTTTCATAGTGTCAACTTACTTTTTGCTTTCAAAGGTTATGTGAACAATCTCTTATGTTATTCATTGTAGTTGAGGCAAACCTTTAAGTTTTGGTGGGCGAGTCGATACTCTGGATGGGGCTCCTACTCCAAATGGTGTGAGGTTTAATTGGGTCTTCACATCGGGGAGACCCCCCTGGTTGAGGAATTTCCAGCACCCTCAATAAGACCCTCAACCTACTCTCTAAAATATAAAAATGAACAACCCTCTTAATTTCCCAAATCAAGGCGCAATCATAAACAAGAGACACTCCAACTTGATCCAACCTTCCTCACATGACTCAAGTGCAAGAGCTCCTCAAAGTAGGTGTGTGAGTTTTCTTGACTTGGTTGCAACACCTCTCAACCTTATACTATAAGAAAAACCCCAAACATATGGCTCATTCATCCAACTCATATATAAGGAAATATAGTTCACCTTCTCAACTCGAATCCTACTCTACCACAAGGGTAGAGAGAGTCCCATGTGAAATACTCTATACAAATCAAACCTACAACTTATCAAGATAAGAAATTTGCACCATTACTCCTTGTTCCAAATCATCTCCTCTACTTGAAATATACATAACCATATGTGAGATTAAGGGGTCTATTACACGAATCGACACGTTATTTCGGTTGAGACAACATTTTAACTAACTCATTCGACCTTCATACTACAACATATGAAAATGGAAACCCAAGTTTCCAAGCACTCATACTCAAGCTAGCCTAGTATGGGTTGTGTTGGGTACTCCTAGCCAACTCATTCACAAGCTCATATGTTACAAATTATTGCAAGTAACCCCAAATTTTGATTGGCCATGAGCACTTATCACATGGACCAACTCATCTCAGTCACTTGCCTCAGGTGCACATGCCTTGAATCTAGTACCCTCACTTAATATCAAATCAACTCGATGGGGATGAATGAAATTTTTGGTGCTCAATTGATATGTTGACTTGACTCGAGATGCGAATCACACTTGTGGGTGCCTACAAGCATTATAACCTCCCCGACCATGAGTCGTTTCCATCCTCAAAAATCTTAGCATGTCTACGAGAGTCTTCCACTTGAAATTGCAAAGTTCCTTCTCCCATCTCTATATTTGATTTCACATCTCCTATCCATCCTCCTAAGGTGAATCCTTCCAACACATGAATCACTTTCTCTTCTAGTTGTCAATGACCCCCATAGTCATATAGGAAACTATCTCCTCAAGCTCCAAATCCATATGATTAACAACCAATGCTGGTCCTTGCAATGGATTTACTCTCTTAGGATCCTCCATGTCTAGCCGACATGGCTTCAATTGACTCATGTGAAACTCTAAATAGAGGGCATGCAAGTGGAATTACAAATCCAACTTGGAGGAAACATCTATGATCCTCTCAATCACCTAAAATGGGCCTAAAACCTTCTAATCACAGACTTGGACATCCCCTTTGGTAGTGGAAACTATTCGTTCATCATCCTAACAAAAACCATATTGTCCACACTAAATTTTATATCCCATCTATCCTTATTTGCCCACTTCTTCATCCTATATACTACCTTTGTGAAGTTAAGCCGAGCCAATTACATGTTCTCCTTCTAGCATGTTAAAAATATCAAGGCTAAAGGAATCCTCCCATAATATCTTTGTGTCACTATATGTGATCTGAAAATGGTGCTCTTAGGCTTCTTGGCTAACTTACAAGAACCTCTCCCACTTCCAAAGCTTCAATATTCCCAAGCCTTTATGATTAACCAATGCGAAATCAATAAGTGCTTGAAAATCTAGGTGTATGCTTATGTTTGTTTTTAAAACTATTTATGTGTTGTAAATCGATTGCTTAAACTGATATATAAAACATACAATAGGGAAATAATGCAGCAAATAACAAACACATGGACAACAATATTAATTTGGAGTTCACCCAAAACTCTTGGGCTACGTCTCCTTGAGCTCTAGTCAACTTTACTAGGCTCTCTAGGATTATGGTATAAGTCCTTTTACAAGCTCTACACTTAAATCCACTATTTCTTCACAGAAAAATGGGCTCAAACACCATCTTATCCCTGGCCCTGAAGATCTCAGGTTTTCTAGCTCTATGCTCTCACTCTGGCTCTTGGCTCTGGCTTCTCTGAGCTCTCTCTTGGCCTCTGTGTGCCTCTGTGATTCGCTTGACCTCCAAGCGATCCTCGGTAACCTTACAACGACGTTTTTGCAACTTTGTTGCTTGTCAATTGTGTTCTCATGATTTTTTTCTCTCTCATCTCTCTATGTTGCTTGCTTATTCTTTGTTTTCAGCAACAACTCCTCCCTTTTGTCTCTAACATTCATGGCTTTTAAGCCTCGGCACTTGTCTGTTCGTTTTCCCTCTCGAGCTCTCTGGCTCCCGGCTTCTATCCGCTCAAATCCCCCTCTGAGCATTAAGTTGTCATTGCTAATGTCTTCAGGGATGGTGGCCACCTGTTCTGCAATTGAAGGGACCATCGATGCCCTTGAAATCCTAGAAATGGTCGTTCTCTGTTTACACAAAGAAATACTCTAAAACACGGGAAAATCTTCCAATCTGTAGTTTATCGGACTTCAAAAATCATTAATTCTACCCTATATTCCATTGGATCCACCTTTAAATTGCTATCACAAGTCGCATAGGCACGGGTTCCTTTGTATTTGGGTTTATTGTTAAAAATCCCAAATACAAAGAAGATCCCAACAAAATGGATCATATCGGACTTGAAATGTTATATATTTGCATCTATAAGTTCCATCGAGTCCAGATATATATTGCATCGGGTGCATTTCGTTTATTTAACGAGAATGAAAAATACATAGAAAAACCCTATTTCCAGATCTCAAAATATATCAAATATCACAAATAACCCTTTCGGGTCGGGCTATCGCAAGTCGCCTTTATATCGGTCCCACTCCTTTGTATTACTCCGATGCGATATTGTGATGCAATTGTATTGCAATCACATATCGCATAGTCCATCATTTGTGTGTAGATGTAAGACATGGAGGTGTTCACAAGATGTGAAATCTATTTCTTTTGTTGAAGCAGGAGTTTAGTCCATCCAATTGTTGTCTGTATTTCTGTTGTTGTTAACAATTGTTGTTGACAGCTTGTCAAACAGGTACAAATGAAAGTTTTTGTGAAGCAGATGTACTTCACATTTATTTGATCTACCTTGGGTCAATGATCAAGGCAGAAAAGTTCAAGCTACCTTCTGTGACCATCTCAGTAGGAGTTCTGCAAAAGGCAAGGCGGAATGTAGTTCTTCCCAGGAGGACTAGCACATCCGGGAAGGAGAGTGGTCAAAGGATTTGGTTCAAAGGAACTATGTAAGGAAAAGTATATGGAGGCTAAAAGAAGAGGGGGCTGTTACTGTCATTTACTATTCATATCAATATATCAATATTTTGGAGACCAAAATTTCTTTTAGTGGGAAGGCATGATCCAAAAGATGAAAACATTTCATCACTATTACATGCATGTTTACAAAAAAGCATTCAACCCAAGGCCTAAATATTTGGGTCTTGGCTATGTACAGTCTTATGGAGAGAGTTCCAAAGCTACCATGAAGGCCATAGAAATAGTCCCAAGAAGGAGTTTCATTTCATGTCCTCTACCTCAAGAGTGTGAAGATGGTATTCAGGAGGAATGCAATAGCTTGAAACATCATTTGCAGGATGCAGGTGTTCAAAAGCACATACTGGAACCAGAGAGTTGTGGAAACTCTAAAAGCCTTGAAGAGATTGATGGTGTTCCAAATGGAGCTACTTCTTCACTCAATTCACCTCCTCATGAAGGTAATAAAGGTGAAAGAGAAAGGTATAAATCTGGTTCTCATCATCTTCCTTCTAATTTTGCAAAGCATGATAAATTTCCACATAAATATGGGAAAAGAGTTGAATGTTCCTTTTGTGGTTTGGATAACCATCATGTCTCTAGATGTTGGAAGAGAATGGCCACATACATGAAAATTTTGAAGGAAAAGAAGCAAGGTGGAAATGGTCCATTAGACAAGGCAAATCATGTTGTTAAGAGGATGCACATGTGTTGCACTTACTATCATAAGCAAGGGCATCTTGCTGAAAGATGTTGGAATCTGAATCCAACAATGTTTCAACAAAAGATGAAGAAAGTGGAAAGAGAAAATGGAAGAAACGGACAGGAATATTCCATGAATGATGTGTCTCAGAATTATTCACATGTTATGCTGATGTGCAGACAAAGGAGGGACCTTTGAAATGGATTGGTAAGAAATGGTTAGAGTTCTTATCTAATTAAAAGTTGCATGCCTATTGATATAATGCATCTATTTTCATTTTTGTGGTAATTGAATGCAATTTGCATATGTTACCAAGATAGTGAATGGAAAAGGGTTGAGTAGGAGACTCACTTTGTTGTTGCAACATTATATTTCATTTCAGCTTCGAAAGTACCGTGTGCTTAAGTGAAAGTTGAAGGATGAAATGCATGCATGAGCATGAGATGCATGAACACAGGGATGTTGATGTTTTCCTTGTATTTGAACACGTATGTGTAATTAACTTGAAGGGTTGAATGATTTGTTGTAAACATGCATGTAATAGTGATGAAATGTTTTCATCTTTAGAAAAGAGTCCTAATGGTCCTTTTCTACATGCTTGACTTGAAGGGTCATTTGTTTTAAAGGCATGTTTTGTGGGCTTGTTTTCTAGTCCATCATTTGTGTGCAGATGTAAGACATGGAGGTGTTCATAAGATGTGAAATCTGTTTCTTTTGTTGAAGCAGGAGTTTAGTCCATCCAGTTGTTGTCTATACTTCTGTTGTTGTTAATAGTTGTTGTTAATAGCTTGTCAAACAGGTAGAAATGAAAGTTTTTGTGAAGAAGATGTACTTCACATTTGTTTGATCCAACTTGGGTCAATGATCAAGGTAGAAAAGTTCAAACTACCTTCTGTGACCATCTCAGCAGGAGTTCTGCAAAAGGTAAGGCGGAAGGTAGTTCTTCCCAGGAGGACCAACACATCCGAGAAGGAGAGTGGTCAAAGACTTTGGTTTATAGGCAATATGCAAGGCAAAGTACATGGAGGCTAAAAGAAGAGGGGACTGTTACTCTCATTTACTGTTCATATCAGTATATTAGTCTTTTGGAGACCGAAAGTTCTTTTAGTGGGAAGGCGTGATCCAAAATGGATTTTGGATGGACTTCTAAGTCTAAGTGTTCCTCACAGAGGAAAATGAAAGTCCAAGGATGCTCTTGGAAATAGCCCTATTGCGTAGATCGTCTCATTCTGAATCTACTGCAACTTGAATGGGCTAAAACGGACTTCGGATGCAGAAGTTATCACAAAATGAAGCTTCCCTTTATCATTTGGAAAAAGAGGAAAAATACCCTAAAAATCCTCTAAGTCTTCAAAATCAAAAAACTATCGCATAAGAAAAAAACCTTACAAAAGGCAGATTACACTATCGGGCCTTAAAAACATGAAGAAATAACGAAAAACAAAGCTATCGGAGGTCAAAGGAGCGACACACAGGAGCTATCGGATCTAGCTGATCAATGGTCCAGATCTGGTCGACATATCGCAATCAACGGTGGCAGACAAAGGCTATTGGAGGCTACCACATAAATGTTGCGACAACGATCAGAACGGGTCAATGAGGACCATCAATCAAGTGCGCAGATCGATGACCCCGGTTATCTCACAATATCGTGTCGAAAAAACACAAGCAAGTGCTTATCAACAGCCCAGGGACTATGCAATATGCGATTGCAATATAATCGCATAAGAGTAATACAAAGAAGTGGGGCCGATACAAAGGCAACTCGTGATAGCTAGACCCGATGGGGTTATGGGTGATATTTGATATATTTTAAGATCTAGAAATAGGGTTTTTCTATGTATTTCGCATTCTCATTAAATAAACAAAGTGCACCTGATGCGATATATATCCAGACTCGATGGAACTTATAGATGCAAATATATAACATTTCAAGTTTGTTTTAGCCCATTCAAGTTGCAGTCGATTCAAAATGAGATGATCTACACAATAAGGCTATTTCTAAGAGCATCCTTGGACTTTCATTTTCCTCTGTGAGGAACACTTAGACTTAGAAGTCCATCCAAAATCCATTTTGGATCAATATGAGGTGCAATAAGCATTTTCCAATTGACTAGCTTATATGGATTATAACCTATCATATAACTCTTCTCAATTTTGTAGTTGAATTGTGTTGCATCCAACATATCTGACCAATTATCTTGATTGAATCTCACAGAATGTCTCAAGTAATACTCCAATAATGAGTTGATGCACTATGTTTATTTATCTATTTGTGGATGAAACATAGAATTGAACAACAACTTAGCCTCCAGAAGCTTAAACAATGAGGTCAAAAAATTCCTTGTGAATGTTATATCATTGTTTGACACAATTCTCAAAGGTAGTCCCCAATACTTCACCACATACCGGAAGAAATTCTTCACTACCTCCTCAACTCCACATGGTACCTTCACCGAAATGAATATGGCATACTTGGAGAAACTATCGACAATGACCATTACTCCATTGCCTTATACAATAGGTAATTGAGATATGAATTTGATCAAGACACCTTCCCAAGGCCTATCTGGAATAGGAAAAGGCTACAATATTCCTCTTTGTAATCTAGTGTCTGGTTTGCTTAGCTGAAAAATGAAGCAAGTTTGTATAGTCTTCCACATCATTTCTTATACACTCCCAAAAGTAGTCTCTCTCTAGTAATTCCAATGTGATACACTGTCTTGGGTGGCTAACCCAAGGTGAATCATGACACTCTTTCAAGAGCTCCTTGTAGAGCCACTCAACTTAGGAACATATATGCAATCATCAAATAACAAGAGACCATAAAGGATGTAAAACTTCCGGTCTTCCCTTCCTTCACTTGCTTCATAATATATTTTGTTGGAGTGTATGTCTCCAACCCTACCCAAATCCTCCTCTACAACTCCTCTTTCACATGAATCTGACTCTCTCCTGACAGAGGTGGTTCCTCCTCCTCAATAGCAACCAAATTTTCCTTCCTACTCAACGAATCTAGTACAACGTTGAGCTTCCCTAGACTATACTTAGTGGTCATGTAAAACTCTACTAACAAATCTTTCCCATGTGTTTTCCTCACTAACAATATGCACTGAGATGTAAAGTAACTTGTCACAATGTTATCTGTCTTAACCACATTAGGTCTTCTAATCAAATTTGAAATAATGCATCCACACCTAAAGACAATGGGTGATTTTTGTCATCTCCTTATCATGAATGAGATATATCCTCTCCCTATCTTATGACTTCCTACTCTCGTAAGCATCTGGGTGTCCGTCCTACATTAAGACACCTCTAGTGGAGAAATATAAAGCATTTGTATGTACCTCAAAATATCACTCAAAATATAGCAACTTTCATACTAGATCTATCATCATCCTACGCTTTAGCTCATTAAAGGGTTTCTTGCTCTTCTTTGTCCATCTCCATGGCTTATCCTTCTTCGATAATTTGGTTAGTGGTGTTTAAAGCTTGGAATATCCCTCCACAAGTCTCATATGGTAGTTATCCATCCCTATAAAGACCTTCACATCATTGAAATTCTTGGGCTCCTCCCAATTCTCAATAGAAAAGACCTTCCTGAGGTCCATCTAGATACATCCTATCCAATCCAATGTCCCATAAATGGTATCTCAATCTGAGCGAACATATACTTCAACTTCTTCAAGAACAACTGATGTTGCCTAAGTGCCTCATATACTAACTCCAAGTGCCTCCTGTGTGACTCCATGTTGTCAATATACACCACAATGTCATCAAAGTACACCACTATGGACTAATCTAGAAATGGTTGAAGAAAATCATTCATTAAGGTACAAAATGTAGCAAGGGAATTGCATAGCCCAAATGGAATTACCAAGAACACAGACACCCCATATATGGTCACCATATATGTCTTCTTCTCATCACCCTCTGCAATATGCACTTGATAATAACCTTGTCTCAAATTGAGCTTCGAGAAAACGTTGGCCTTAGCAAACTTATCAAAGCAATATATTGAAAGTGGAAGTGGATATCTTCTCTTGATCATCTGCTTGTTCAAAGACCTATAATTAAGACACATCCTCAACTCTTCAGTATCCTTGTTCTTCTAAAATATCACCAAAGTACCATAATGATACCATAAAGGATGTATAAAGCCCTCCTCAACCAATTCTTGCAGTTGTTGCTTCAACTCCTCCAACTTTGATCTAGACAATATCTAATGAGATCATTATGTTGGTTGTTTTCTTTACTCAAGCTCAATTAAAAAGTAAATTATATGCCTAGGTGGGAGTACTTTCAGTAACTGATCTAACATATGATCTGCATACACATCCAGTACATCAAAAATATCAGGTGGAATAGGTGTCCCCACTCCCTCATCATCTCCAATATCCCTAATGATTGTTGTATACATCTCTTCATCAGACCTCTATGTCACCCTATTCATACTCAATATTGACACCAACTGCACCTTCACATCCTTCCATCTCATGGAAGTATGCAAAGTCCACACCCACATATCTCCAACCACAATTATCTCTTCCATCTAAGGTACCATTACAACCCTGTATACTCGAAGCAAATCCTATCCCAATATCACATCAAATTCATCCATCTCCATGAGCATACAATCAAGAGATCCACTCCAAAATTCAATCTGAACTAGCACCTTTGTATCCAATCCCTTGACTACTCTATCCCTGGTGTTCACTATTTTCACTTCTGCCTCAATGAAAGCACATACCTTCTCAAGGTCCATCTAGATACATGCTTGTCCAATCTAATGTCCCAAAAATTGTATCTCAGTCTGAGCGAACATACACTTCAACTTCTTGAAGAACAACTGATGTTGCCTAAGTGCCTCAAATACTAATGCCAAATGCCTCCTATGTGACTCCATGTTGTCACTACACAACACAATGTTAGAAGAGCATATAGCTATGAACTAATTTAGACATGGCCAAAGAATATTATTCATCAAGGTACAAAATGTAGGAAGGGAATTTCCCAAATAGCATTACCAAAAATTCAAATCTCCCAAATCTAGTCACCATAGATGTCTTATGCTCGTCACCCTCTACAATCCACACCTTATAATAACCCTGTCTCAAATCAAGCTTCGATAAATCCTTGGCCTTAGCCAACTTATCGAAGGAATATGCTGCAAGTGGAAGTTGATATCTTCTCTTGATCACCTGCTTTTTCAAAGCCCTATAATAAAGAAACATCATCAACTCTTCGATATTGTTCTTCTTCTGAAAGAGCACTGGAGCTCCATAAGGAGACCATGAAGGATGTATAAATGTTTCCTCAACCAACTCCTATAGTTGTCACTTCAACTCCTCCAACTTTGACGAGGAAAATATATAAGATCATTATGGTGGTTGTTTTCTTAGCTCAATCTCAATACAATATCAATTATATTCCTAGGTGGGAGAACTTTTGGTAACTCATCCAACATCTGATCTGCATACACAACTAGTAAATCAAAAATATCAGGTGTAATAGGTGTCCCCCCTCCCTAATCATCTCTAATCTCCTTGATGATTGATGCATACATCTCTTCAATAGATCTCTGTGATGCCCTCTTCATACTTAATGCTAACACCAATCTCACATTCACATCCTTCCATCTCATGGAAGTATTCAAATTCCACATGCACATATCTCCAATCACAATTATCTCTTCCATCTAAGGTACCATTACAACCATGTATACTCAAAGGAAATCATATCCCAATATCACATAAAATTCATCCATTGTCATGATCGTAAAATTAGTATATCCACTCTAATATTCAATTTGAACTAACACCTTTGTAACCAATCTCTTGACTTCTAGCCCTAGAGTTTATTACTTTCACATCTGCCTCACTGAAATATACTTACACCCAAAGCTCTATCACTAGACCTGTCCTCATGAAGTTATGTCTAGCTCCCAATTCCATAGTGCTTGGACAATCCTCACATGGATCTCCAAATCCAAAAAACATAACCTATTCAACTGGCCATATTGTTTCCCCATAACACCAATTCTCATAGGAAAGACAAAATTCGTAGGAACACCTCTTGGCTCACATACCTTCACCATGTTTCTACACATGATATAACAATATATCATGATATTTTCTCTGATACCACCTATTACACACTTAGAGTGTTCTCATGAGTTAAGGCATGTCAAGTCCTCTAGATGTGCGACACCAACAAGGATCTTTGCAATGGTTGTGACCAACTTACAATTACTTTGCTTAAATACTATACATCTAACACTTAATTTTTTATTTAGATGAGACTTATTATGTTAGTGGAATTAACATTCATTATTGAACACAAGTATAATTCCAAAATCATCCATGAACATCCATATATAATCATGGACACTTGCTACATAAGGATGTCGTAAATATATAACATCACAAAGTAACCATGAGGCAAGCATGCAATATGTATAAAAGGGATAACCTCAATCAATCCCTAATAGATATATATAGTATAATATATAAATATATATAATATATATATATTATATATATATATATATATATAAATATATATATATATATATATATATATATATAATATATATATATATATATATATATATAGATAGATATATAAAATACAATATGAAATCTGCAATATACAAGGAGTTGGACCCTTGACCTACTCTCCAAAATACAATAATCAACAATCCTCTTGGTTTTCCAAACTGAGCCCCAAATATAAACAAGAGACACTCCAACCTAATCCAACTTTCCTCACATGACTCAAGTGCAAGATCTCATCAATATAGGTGTGTGAGGTTGCTTGACTTGGCTGCAACACCTCTTATTCTATTGCAGTAAGACAAATCCCAAACCCATGGCTCACTGCTCCAACTCGGTTGTAAGGCATTCCAATTCACCTCCTCGGCTCAAATTCTACTCTACCACAAGGGTAGAGTGCATCCCATGTGAAATTATCTACATAACTCAGACTAGTGGCTCATCAAGATAAGAGATCTACACCATTACTCCTTGCTCCAACTTGTCTCTCCCATTTGGAAATATATACATAACCATAGGTGAAATGAAGGGACATGTCTCATGAACCAACACATTGTTTCAATTGAGTAAATGCTTCACCTAACTTAGTTTTCCTTCATACCACAACATATAACTAGGGAAACCCCAAATCTCTAAGCACTCATATTCAAGCCAACTCAACATGGATTGAGTTGGCTTCTCCCAGCCGACTCATTCACTAGCTTGTATGTCACAATTCATCGCAAGAAACCCAAAATTTCGGTTGGTCGAGAGAACCTATCACACAGACTGACTCATCTCAACCACTTGTCTTGAATGTGCTTCTATTGACTCAAGAACCCTCACCTCATCTCAACTCAACTCGCGGGGATGAACTGACATGTGGGGTGCTTAGTTGAGATGGTGACATGACTCAAGATGCAAAGTGTGCTCGTGGGTGCCTATGGGCCTTACAAATATACATGGATACATTATATACCACAAAATAAATATATCTATGTGGAGTTTGTGCTTCAGAGAGGCATCGACTTGGAGTAGATATAGATAGAGATTTATCAGCCATAACTATAGTTGCAACAAATGGGATCACATGTATAATCAGGTATCAACTACTACCTTCTGTTTCAATCAAGCATAGATACGAGGGTTCAATGAAATCATTGTGTATAGATCATTTTGAGTAGAGAGACATTAGCATGGCCCATAAATTTGCCTTCAACTTGTGGAACATTCACACCCAAAAAAACCATTGTGCCACCAACAAAAAAAATGAATTGTGTAGAAAACTCATGTGTGTAGAGAAAATCTCATAGAGAAAACCTTGAGAATTGGTAGTGAAATCAATGCATAAGAAATACAAGTGTACATATTTCATGTAGGCCTATACAAGGCATGGACAACTAAGAGAATGGGACCTCCACGTAGACATGGAAAATTAAACCTATCAAAAAAATATCATGTAAAAATGACTCCTACAACATTAGATATTGTCTTTGGGAGAATCATTAGGCTAGGTTAAAAAAAAGGAAAAAATTCAGAAAAATGTCAGGCATGGTAAATACCAACACTAAAAATGTGCCTAAAAAACTTTAAGTTAAAAAATGAAAGCTAGGTTAGGAAAATTAAATAAAAAACGAGAAAACCAAAGCCAAATTTAAGAAACCATTAGTTGTGCCTAGCTGATTTCACTATTCTAGATCCAGCAATGAGGTCATATTTCAAAAAAGATATATTATTTTAGCAAAAATTCCCATATCTAAAGAGAAACATTTATGTTTACTACATTTGATGAGAGATATACAAAATAATAAGTGCTCTATTGGATACCTATACCAATAGGTTTCATATTTCATGATTGGCAAATTCAAATGCCAAATATGCTTTGCTTTGCTGATACAAAGATCCCATATTTCCAAGACAAGGTAAGGTGTGTACATGCCCTCATGTTTACTAAATTTTGATGGATGGTCCAACAGTCTAACCTGGATCATGCCATGTTTCAATTTGTTGTTGTAGAATAGAGAAAGAAGTCTGTCCAAACTGTTTAATCTTAGCAGACCAATAGTTAGGCAGAGAAACTAAGGTTCCAACTACTTAATCTGGGGCCTTGGAAGCAATAAGGGTAGTGCTAAATAGGCAATCAAAAGGAAAATCCAATGGAAAAGAAAAGGCACATAAGGGTCTGCAAGTCCAAGTGCACCCTCCAAGAAGAAACAAAAAAAATGTTAGGCAAGTAGATGGGGTTGCAAAAGTGGTATTCCTTTTAAACTGAATCTTGCTGGTCAAGATAAGGAAACCAACACAATGGAGCATGTCTAACTTCCTTTTTTCCCTGTTTTACACTCATTACTAACATCCCTACACCAGTTGTGTTTGTGAAAGAATTCAAGGTTTTATGTTGGTTCTGGTTT
>APFE031316590.1:3170-15125 GCA_000404065.3 Pinus taeda | reverse complement strand
TGGCACAACTGGGCAGGGACTTTGCTTGAAAACAGGTAACTGGTAGGCAAGGTTCCCAATCAATCTTGTAAATTTGTATGAGTTATTCAAATCATGCATCTTTCAAGTCATTATGTTTGTACTCGAGCTAGTTGATGTTGGATCCCTTAAGTTCCACCTGCCAACAAACCTTGTCCCATCGACATAAAAAAATTATCTGGGACCAAGGTTAGGGTTAGATAAGGTACCTGAGAGCTTGCATGCCTTAATGGAAGCTATTCTTGTCATCTAATAAGGAAATACATCAATGTTTCTTGGTGGATGAATTTTGCAGTCCATTCGAATGAAAAATCCATTCATGGCTAGTAGAATGTACCTAGTGCCTTGATTCCCATTGACATCAAAGATGAGATATCTCGCATTGGTTAACGACATACTCAATGGTTGGTAATCTAATAATTCTTGCTTATGTTCGAAATCGACATCATTTATTCACATATGGAAGATTGCACATGAGTGTGTAACAGTTGAAGACTATATGGTTTTGTGATCTCAACATAGATTTGCAACAACTTGGATCTTTGTATCAACATTTCCAGTAGTATATAACAGCCTGACCATTCATTTATAGAAGTAGACACCTTTCCTTAGTTGTTTGGGGACATACAACTCCTCAGGCATGGGGGAGAAGGGGACCTTTAGTTCATCCTTCAGACCTTTAGTTCATCCTTCAGCCCTTCAGTTCATCCTTTAGCCCTTCAGTTCATCCTTCAGCCTTCTTTAGTAGATCAGATCAGTAGTCACATTAGCTCCAACGAGTTCATATTCCACTTCATCTTGCAACACCAAGCACATCAACAATGAAGGTAAAACTTGAGGTAAATTTGGCTTAAGGTTCTCTAATTCATTAGAAGATTTAAGAAACTTAATGATTGACCACTTCTTATTCCATGCATTTTATCTTTCATAAACCATTATCCTTTTGTTTTCCTTCCATTCATTATGCATATACTCTGATTACAAGACCATGCTAAAAGAAAATACTTATGGTGTATTAATAAAGGCAGTCTCTATAAGTTTCTTCTCCTCCCATGATAACAAGCATTCTATCCAGAGGATGAAATCATTATTGCCATAAAATGATAAAGGAAACAACCTATAAGCATTGGCCTTGTGATGATAGAGTATGAAAGCACCCATCCACATATTTACCATCTCCATCACCACCTCATTTTATCCATCTTCTCTTCCTCATCCATCCCTTTCTTGTCCTCAATTTGTATTGCTCAGTAAATTGTTATGAAATGTTAATGTGAAGAGTGCTATTCCATAATAACCAACACCTCCAAATATTCAAGCAATGTTTCTCCATAAGAACCAACATCTACAAGCAGTTTGTCAATGAGCAAGGGATTTGTTTGCATGAGGACATGCAAATCTAGGGGCATGGGGGAATGTTGGGCCTCAAATATGCCAATTTTTCTACCATACAAATCAATTATTCATAACCTAGATTCCTATATTTTTAACTCATTTCACACCATAATTCCACAACTTGCCGCCAATACATATCTTACACCTCTTGGTAGATTATCATTAGTTTTCTTGAATTTTTTATGATTAGAGGTGATTTTGTCATGATTTTATAATTATGGTTTTGCCAAGTTCATTTACCACAGGCTTCCGTTGCTGAAATTCTTCATAAGTTAAGTAAACTAAAATACTACAAGACTAAGTACAAAATGTAGATTTCCTGTAGGTGAAAATCTAAAATTTTTGGTCAAATAGGGAAAAATATCAAGATTTTGGGACACAGGTTTTGTTTAGAATACCCTCATTCAGGTAACCTAGAAACCATTTGTTAAAATTCATCACCACGGAGAATTTAGGGCCAGTACAATTCTTAAGTACAAAACTAGTGTTGGAATTCTGCGTCAGTACAAAATCACTGAATGGTTTCGGGTCAGCCACAGTTGGACCAGTTGGTTGTATGTTCTAGAAGGTTTCTTTTTAGCTTAAATTCAACTTGCTTTTCTACTATATGTAGCTTTGATCCATCCCTTAGTTTATTTGTTGTAACTACCTCTTTGCTTTGTTACATCAACTGAATTGTTAAAAAGGCCCAATGCTCTATGTATGTGGGCGGATCTAAGTGAGAAGATCGTCTAGTAATTTTTTTGCAAGGAACCTTTTCCTTCAGTGAACATTGGGATGATGATGTATTTTATATTTGAACTCGTATTTTGAACCTTAATATAATTTTGATTCAACGTTTAAAATATTTGTGAGTATTATGGTTTTCTTTGATTTTTAAAATCATTGCGTTAATCTAGACTTGCTTCAGGAGTGGCAAGGGACCACCACCACCTGGGAGCAAATCTTGTAGTTAATCTAGGCAATACGAGTTACGCTTGATTCAGATTGAGAAGTGTGGATTTAATTTTGAAGAAGTTAATGATTAGATCTCAAAAATATTTCATTCTATACCCAAATCTTTACTCTATTTTGCAAATTTGAATAAAACACTATAGATATTGTTTTTAATTATTATAAACCTGCAAGGATTATGTTGAATGATGACTCCTGATGCATGAATGATTTCTCTAATACACTTTCATTTCTCAAAACATTTAAAGGAGTGTTTTCTATTTGGAAGGATACATGGGTTAATCACTGCATCATGAGTTCGAAAACGAAATTGGTTTTATGATCTTACCTTTCCTATTTAGTATCGAATTCTATAGAATCATTTTTATATGAAGAATGCTTACGAGTAGAGAAAAAAGATGTTGGTTATCGATTGAGATTGTGTTTTAATTACGAGAATTGGTATAATTATAATAAGATTGGATTGAAAATTAATGCTTTTCGTGGAAATGGCTTCTTGAGTTTGATTGGAATTAAAACAGGTTTTGATCTTTTCGATTTGGGTACAAGAATACAATTAGTGAAGAATACCGATTTGGAGGTTTCTTATTTAGTTTCCTTTGAGTTTTTGCATAATCAAATGCTAGGAAAGAAAAAGAGATTAGTTTGAATTCTTGTTGGTCTGTTTTATGCATCCCGAGACTTAGACTTAATGATTAGTCTCAGTCTTGTTTGGGTTGTTTATTTTTCTTAGTATAGAATCGTTTGGATTAAAATAAATTTTGTTTGGATTGAAATTAGCATAATCTTGATGTTGTTTTGAATAGTAATTAGTTTTGTGTGATTTAAGATTTCTATTACCTAGATTAAATAGATATTATTGCTTGGATTGCAATTAAGTTTTACTTGCATTGAAATTAAGTTTTGATTGAAATTAAGATTTACTTTACTTAGATTGAGATTGAAATTGTTTAGTGATTTGTATTTTGTACTTAATTCAGGAATTGAAAGTTTGTACTTCATTTAGGAATCAATTTTAGGTTTCATGATGTTAATTTAGGTTAGATGCTCTAATCCTAATTTACTTTCACTTGTGCCTCAAAGCTTATGAGCCCCAGATTGATAATTTAATCTTGGAATTATAACACATATAATTTCCCCAACAATGATTTTGGAATATTAGTGAAAATGATATCAAGAATTTGGAATATTTTTGGATTTGAAGCAAGTTTGATTAGCACATTTTTATTCTCTCCTAAAACTTCTACACTTGATATGTCAAGTTGCACAATTTGAGTAGATTAATTTGTAGGAGATGGATTTAATTTTTGAACAACGAATAATGGCATTACAATAGATGAGGCCCTTGAATCAACTAGATAATTGTGTACATTTTTATTGCATATTTCAAAATTCAAAAGGAAAGTAGGAGTTAGAGAGGTTTATCTATCTCTAATTAAAGCTACATTGATATTAGAGATATTTTTAGAAGGAGATTTATTGAAATTGTGATTTTTTGAAGCATTATTTTCTAAATCTTTAATCAATTTGTCTCTTTGCTCAGTAATTTTTGATAATTTAAATAAATATACATTAGCTCTAGTTTTCTTCATGTCTTCAACTAAATCATAATCTAGATATTCACTTGAAGGAACATTATTAGATGTAGAAGTAGCTTTATTATAAGTTTGAGTTTTTTATATTTGAGCAGGAGGGTTATTATTAGATGAAGATTCTTAATTAGGAGAGGGGTTTTGATTTTGATATCTAGTTTGAACATCATTAATTTCTTATTCATCTTCAATAGAATCATTATCGATTAATCCTCCTTGCAAAACACCCCATAAGACATTAATTTTACTAGATTTTGCTCCATTTATTTTTCTTCTTCTAGTTTCTTCTCCTCCCCAACTTCTACAAATATGTTAAACATATTTATTAAAGTAGCACAAGTTTTTTTCAGAATTTTTATGATTATGAGCTTGACAAAAATCATCTTGAGGATAATCATCAATGTTGAATTATTCAAGGTTGGTTTGATTAGGATTAGGGGGTGGACTTCTTCTAAATGACCTCCAAGGTTTTTTAATGATCGATGTTTCAGAAAGAACATTTTTTACATCAGTTCTCTCATTAGACATATTTTTAATTATCTTTTGGACTGAGACTAAATTGCTATTTTCCTCTCTTTTTTCTCATCAACTGTTTTACTAGTTGAATATTTTTTAGAAGAAGATAATGTCTTGTTTCTTTCTCATCATAAGGCTTGTTTTGCTGCAAATGACAACAAATGAAATATCAGAAGGAAAAGCAGTAGTATAAACTTTATTTAGAACATCATTACCTGGTCTGGAAGCTGCAGGGATTCTATTAAGTATAGAAAGTAATATTTGATTAAAATCCTTGATTGGTTTACCAAGATTCATCCTAATGTTTGATAGTTCAAAAATTAAAGATGCTTTGGTTTTATCTTATCCATATTTTTTGATGACTTTTTTTTTAAAAACCTCCCAACTTGTTATAGAACCTGTTATCACTCAGGTTGTCCGCTTCCTTTAAAAGGAATACGGCAAAGTAACCACTAACCAATATTTTAGGTAACAGGCCTAGCCTACTGTAACCAGAGAGGGCTCTCTTTATAAGAATTTAGCCTTGTTGGTGGTGATTTTAGGCTATTATGGTGTACTGATTTTGTTTGAAATTTGGTTGGGGTTGGTGAAATTCAAAAGAGCTGAGGTATAAATTACAGAACAGCTTGGGCCATTGGGAAATGGAGTTCATGGAACTGTGTGCTGCTGAATAGTTTCTGAAGAAAGAGTATTGCTGCAAAAAGCAGATAGGCAATCTCGGAACAATTTTTAAGATAAGTATGAAGTTATGGAATTAGTGAGTGAAGCATTAAGAATTTCCACTACGCTAACAAGGGAGAAAGGGAAAGTATTGCTAAGAGCAGTTAAGAAATTCCTAACAATATCACATGAGAGAATTAGTTTAAACATGAGCAATTAAGAATTCATATCCATGGCTAATCCAGAAGAAAACATATTTAGAAATAGAGATTGAGCATAGGGTGTATTCAAACAAATCCTAAGCCATTCTTTTTCCCTATTTACTATGATCATGAAACATATGTAAATTTTTGCATACACAGAAAGACAATAACATGGTTCATAATAACTTATTGTTCCATTAAATGACACAGGAATTCTGCAACATAACACAATCCTTCATTTCCACCTTCAGACAGTATAGGAACCAGGAACTCCACCCGCAATTTGTATTAGCAAAAAGTCTGAGATATACAATGCAGCTCTTCTGAGAGAGTTTCACTACAACCGACCCTCAATACGTTCTATGAGGGGATATATATACAAAAATAGGATACAAAATATCTAGATATTGAGTTATTGTGCAATAAATTACACCACCAACTCTCTTACAAAAAGTAAATGAAAGAAATAACTATAGCAATTAATGTTGATATGGCAGTTGTCTTTCTGTCAGACAAATCTTGACTTTTTGGATTAACAAAGTTGGCTGTAGCTATGTCTTTAAATCTGCGTTTATTGAGCCTGTTGTCTGAGTGCTTTGATGAGTCACTGTATGGATGCTTCCTGTGATATCTGCGTGCTTGATTGTCTACTGACTTGTGCTGTGACTGAGATCTGGATTTTTACAAAAAGGAATAATGTACTCGGATCACCTGGGCAGTACTTCCATCATTTCCTACCACCAATCAGCTGGAGGTAGCTGACGTCTCCTTATTTTTATGAGCGTTTCATCTGCTTCAGTATATCTGTAGAAATTTGGAGGCACTTCAAACAGATGATTAATCTCATGCTCAATAAAAAATAAATTCTCTAATTTTTCATACGGAGACTGCCCAGAGGGAGGCCCTGCTTCTATGGAGCTGGTGGATGTTGTAATCTGATTTTCAACATAGTTGTTGATCCTTGTGATGTATTGATCATATGACAGCAGTTGTCCAGTACCAGTCACTAGGCTAGGCAATCCTTTATCTTGCAATGCTATTATATTTGCCCTAAATTCATCTATTTCTGCCTTCATATCATGACATTTCCTTTCTAAAGTTTGTGTGAAATTTCTTAAGGTCAGCACTTTTTTAGCTGTCAGGATAGTGTCTGTTCTTCTATTTATTTCCAGTGCTGCCAATTCCTCCTTAGTGTGAGTATTGAGGAAATGTATCATTTTATTAGCCTGCTCAGGCATGATTCCCAGTGCTGTTCTGGCCTTCTGTATTTCAACATGAGCTATGCATATTAGTTCAATTTGCTCATTAATTGCCTGTATTGACCTCCATTGGTCATCGATTGATTTGCCAATTTTGGCCCATATGATCTTCTTGATTTCTTCCAGAGTTTTGCCTCGAAGCAATTCTTTTTCCAAAGCTTTCACTTTGGTTTCCAAGGCCTTTATCTCTCTCTGCTTCTCTGCCACTGTAATTTTGGACTTATCATAGCTGGCCTCTAGCTTGGCCATTCTGTCTTTGGCTTCATTAATTTCTGTCACCTGAACCTCAAGTTCCTTGACAGCTTTCATTAAGTCCTCCATGCTCATGCTTGATTCTGCTACTGCTGTTGTTGCTGTTGTGGCTTCTGTTGCTGATGTGGCTATGGTAGGTGCTGGAATGGCAGGAGGGGCTGCTGCTGCTTGTGTAGGAGGAGCAGGGCCAAGAGTTGTAGAAGTTTGAGGGGGTTGGGAGGTTGACTCCCCTTGCTTGTCCTGTAATGCCTTTTCCAATTCTGCTTCCATTTGTAATATTCTCTTATTCATCTTCAGAAGCAGATCCATGGTCTCATCAACTTGCTTTTCTTGTGCAAGTTCTGCTGTTTGAGGGTGAATGGTTGGAGGCAGCTTTGCCTGCTTTCTTGGTGCAGCAATGTCATCCTCCTTTTTCTTCATAAGGGCCTTAATACCCTTTGGATCTTTAGGATCATGTCCTAGATCAATGATTATGTCTTCCAACGTTTTTATGTTGTTGTCCTTAGCAGTGGAAGACATCCTTTTCAAATCTAGCTGTGTATTTGTATTCTTTAGTGATTCTTTTAACTGATGGGCCAGCATGGCCTTGTCTGCAAGTGTGGCATACACTATTTCCCCTGTCTGTTTGTGCAGTTTTATTTGATCCATGGGGTGTATGTCCTTGGATAGGACCTCTAGACTTGTTTTGGTGTAGTCTGCAGATGATCTGGGCTTTGGAACTTTAGGCTTAAGATAAGTAAAAATCATCTTATCCTCCTTGATGTCATATGCTGCCATCAATCTCTGCTGCTTGGAGGGTGTTGTCTTTAAGAATTGATCATACAATTGAACTCTCAAGAGTTCATTTTGGGCCTTGATCTCCATAAAAGTTCCTTTGACTCCAGCTGGTTGCTTGCCCTGCTGCCTTGAGGAGGACACCTCTGTAATTTGCTGCATGGCTTGTTCCTGCTGGAATGAACTAGTGGCAGTCTGCTGGTTGGATTCTCTTTCTCTGCTTTGGCTTTCTGCTCTTTCTTCACTGATGTGTTCTTCTTCGGTCTGAGGGTCAATTCTTGGCCTCTTGGCCTCTGGTTGCTGTGTTGACCCACTTGGAGGTGTGGCCTCCTCTCTATCTCATTTTCTGCCTCTCTCTTCATTGAGAGGAGTTTTCAAAACTGGAATTTGGGGTGCTTCAGCTTGCTATAAAGGGGCTTGCCCTTGACTTTGGTCTTTTGAAGTGTTGGGCTACCCTGCCTTTGTCTCCTGCTGTACATCCATCACTTCTTTCCCTTTTGTTGTGGTTGTTGTTGTTGTAGATGCCTGATGGGTGGTCTGTGCAGCTGCAGCAGTGGATGTGCCTTCTCTGACTTGGACTGGTTGCTTGAATGTGACCCGCTAACAAGAATCCAAGTCAAGAGTTTTCTCTAAATCTTTCACAGTCTGCTCCATTGTCTCTTCCTGAGTAAATTCCTCTACTAATGTACCAGGCACCCATTTGTCTTGGTTGGCAAAGTGTTCAATTTGTGGATATGGACAATGTTTATAGGCTAACAGCCTATACTTGACTCTTCTAGCACTGATAAAGCCTTCAGGGTCATAAGGGACCCACCAGAAACTCCTTTTAAGTTTAAGCTGTTGCCCCAGTATTTGATCAGCTTCTTGCCAACCATATTTCGTGTTCATGATGAAGGGGCCTAGGTGGTCTCTGAATTTGAGATTGGCTTTCTTCTTGGCACTATGAAAGTGTGTAAGGTCGGAATTAATGAGTTGCCTATAGTATTCCAGGGCAAACAATCTCATAGGCACATACCTTGGGAGCCTGTAAGGACAGAGCTCACAACCATAGATCCTGATGACTGTGTGATTTTGGTATAAATACTAATCACCTATTTTGTAATTCTTGGACAGCTGTAAGATTTTCTGCATATCCTTTGACAATCTAGTAGGAGGAGTTCTTTTCAATAGGCATGTGGCTGGATAGACAAATTGGTCAATGAATTCACAGTAGGAATAGGGATAGTTCTGGATTTGATGGAAAATGGAAGACCAGAAGATGACAGACCTTCTCTCACCCTGTGAATCCAGCTTCTTGATAGGGCACTGGAAGCAATCTGTCTGATAGTACATGAATAGGTGATAGATGTATGATGAATATTTGAATATTGCTTCCCTGTTCAACCTTAGTAGTTGGTCATGTATCTTGTTGGAAATAAACTTGGCATAGTTGTATTTTATAGCAGGGGGCTTCCCAAGGCTATATGCAGATAACAAGACCAACACACTTTCATCGACATGTTCATTTGTGGAGAAACCCAGCACAGAGGATATCATGTCCACAAGCAGCTTGCCTACCACATTGAAATTTGCATATGGGAAAAGAGGTGGCCCAGTAGGTTGGCAGTCTGCTTTCATGAAAGTTTTGGAAACTGCAACAATCTCAATGCTAGAGAGCTTGGAGCCTTCATCCAGCAAGTACTTTATGGAAAAAGGGTAGAGCAGCTGGGTTTGCTTGAAATTTAGCATCTGATTGATGGAATCAGGAGTAATATAAAAGAGTATGCTCCCAAATGGAGACTTAACAGCTCTGAGTTTTTGGTCATAATTCTCAGCACAGAGGTGAATGACTTCAGGAAAGATATTCACAGAATGCAAGAAATAGATAGGCAGATTTGACTCCCAGATGCCATATATGTCACTGTTGTCCAAGTGACTATTCCTTAGCTGGCAGAAGGTCTGCAAGTGGTTGCTCTCTGCCACAAAATCTGCAATGAGGAAATCACTGTCCACTAGAGGCATAGCTTCAAGCTCCTTGCTGGGTGGATTAATAGGAGCAACATCTAGAGCTGATGGAGTGGCCATGTTTAGACTTTACTAGATAAGTACTTGAGCTTAGGATTACTGAAAAGGCTGAAGACTGCCCACTGAATTATGTTTGGGAGTGAGTAGTTCTGAGAGTTTAAGAAGACTTTTCACAGGGTTGCTGAACTATGGGGCGCTCTGTGGAAAAAACCAGAGTGTTTTGAGCTAAGTAGCTGGGATTTTGCAGAAGGAATTCTGATAAAAGGGATCAGTGTGCAGCTATATGAACTTTAGCCGGTAGCTGCGCTTTTAAAATTACTTTTTAACGGTGAATTTCGTAGAAGGGCACGGGTTTGCAGAGCTTTGTGGTGTAGGGACTTTACCAAGTTTTTAGGTAGTTTTTAGCGGATAATTCAACTGTGAGGAGCTTTGCAGAGATTTTTTACAGGAAATTAGGAGAAAAATGGCACAAACATGGGTGAAATAGGTCGATTGTGACAAATACCTGGTTTTTATAGTGCCGAAGGTGTCAAGCTGGAACAATGGCGAACAATTTGAGTCGACTTTGAGGGCGGTAGTAGCTTGGGTGAGTAAATTCTCGATTTAGGCAGCAAAACGACGTATTCTGCATGCATAGCGCTCCCAAAACGACCAATGAAAATGACACAAAACGGTCATTTCGCGACATTTTATGCAAATTTGGGATTTTTGGCGCTTTTTGGCGATGACGTCAGCATGACTTCATTGGTGGGTCCGGGTACGGCAGGGTGACGTGGAGGAGACGTGGAGCAGTGGTGGCAGACAAGGGTGCTGACGTCATGCTGACGTGGGTATGACGTCAGCGGGAGGGGGCAGGCGGTTTGTGGTTTCCCCGGAGCACCCTTGAGTGGTAAGCGGTGGGGGGGGGGGGGGGGGGGCTCCGAACAACCCGGGCGGTTGATGCGTGGCGGGGGTACGGCAGTGAAACCACCAATCCCCCAGACGCTAAACCTCCGCTCGTTCCCAGGTGAGATTGACCGCCCACCGTTAGATCTGTGGGGCCGACGATCGAACGGTTGGCGGCGGATGCAATGTGACAGCGGTTTATTGCTATGGGGACCTGCCCGATTAAAATAATAAGTTAAATAAATCGCGCGCGGGGTGGGTTCAGACTTAGGGTTAGGATAAGGTTAATTGCATGCGCCCGTTCATATGTTTTATTTAAAAAACATTATAACAAATGTATTAGCACAGAGGGGTAATGAAAGGGTTGTGAGGGCAGAGACCATGGGTTTTTAATTTTTAACCAAAGTTTTTGATTAAAATCCATAGTTTAGGGTGGTGGAGGGTTAATATTAGCTCTTGATGGATTAATATTCCCCAAGACATGACTGTATAGCTATATTGCTAGGGGGAGGGTATTTACATAGATTTTTTGGGGTTTTCATATAGATCTTTATAGAATTAGGGAAGGGGAATTCTTAGGGAGCTAAATAATACATTAGTTGTTAATATGACATTGTGAGGTGAATATGTAGGGGAAAATGCTAAGCTTTAAGAGGTAAAACTTAGGAATAGAAGATGAGTGGAATTGAGAGTAAAGATTTTTACACAAGAAATGTGGCTTCTTTTCCTTGAATGAACTTCATAGTTTAACCTGGTACTTTGTCATGGAATGAAGTGAAACAGGACACTTGAGCAAATCCCAAAGTCCTTGGGGAATGTTAATAAATGATGTTTGGGGAAAAAAGGGGGAAATTAGACATGCTTCCATTGTTATGTCATCAAACCTATGCCATGGTGCCAATACCCTGAATGGGATGAGTCTTTCTCTTGATAAGCCAATTGGTGATGACTCCTTCACTTCTGCAACCTTACACTACTTACCCAACCTAACAATCCTAACATTTTTTTACTTCACTTGAATTGGGTGCACTTGTATTAGCAGACCCTGATTGTTCTTTTTTTCTTTTGACTGCCCTCCTATCTAAATCTACCCTTATTTCTTCCAAGGACCCAGATTAAGTAGTTGGGCTCCTTCATTTCTCTACCTAGCTAGTCATCTGCCAAGCTTGAGCTATTTGGATAGGAAACATTCTCTATTCTACAACAAGAAATTTAAACATGGCATGGTCTAGATTAGCCTATTGGGCCATCCATTAAGTATGATTAGCAGCAGTATTTGTAGAGTGTGACACTGCCAAAAGATAGTAGTGGCATTTTGACTGGCCACTTTCCCGGTCTTTAGTTTGGGGTTTATTTTCACTTTTCTCTTGACCATTTGATTTTCTTGCCTTTTGATTATTCTTTTAAGGCATACCCTCTTTTCATTTTTTAATTTTCATAGTA
>APFE031316587.1:89625-108089 GCA_000404065.3 Pinus taeda | reverse complement strand
AAAGAAGTAGGGGGTTGTAGCTCCCTTCCAGGAGAGATTGGAAAACGAGAGAGAGTTGTAGCTCTCTGTAGGTTGCAGCCTGCGTACTGGTAAAGGACTGCACTGGTACAAGACCATTGTAAAAGGAGTTTCTAATTTGAAAGAAGATAGAGACATATTGCAGCAGGTGGTTTTCACCCACATTGGGTTTCCACCTTATATATGGCGTTCTTTGATGTGACTGTCTTTTTTTCTTGTTCATGCTCATTGTTTTATGGTACTGATATGCAAAAATAATTCAAAGTATAAATAAGGAAGAATTGTTAAAAGGACTAGATAATACTGATTCACCCCCCCCTCTCAGTATTATTTTCAACAAGGACAAGTAACAGAAGTCCGTTATCTACCCAAGGGTGAGAAAGAAAACATTTTAATGTACCCTTACATGCTTGATGCAATGTGTGCTTGTCAGCAGTTCCCAGGCTTTGGTTGGGCATGGACATCTTCAAAAACCTCTGTGCACACCTATTTTAGGTTGTTCTATGAATGTAGCTTCCATGGAGTTATAATAAAAATATCAGACCACTTCGTCACCCTTGTGTACATGATGATCTTTGAACAGGATCTGCCTTGCATGTCACGGGAAGAGATGAAGACATGGTTAACGTAACAAATTGGTATGCCTCACCCCTTGTCACCTTCATCTGGATGTACACTGCGAAGAAGGCTTTGCATGTTTTGTCGAATTTTTTCATGGATAAGTTGGTCATGCAAGAGGTTGCATACCACATCTCAACAGGGTTGTTAGTAAGACTGCATAAAAGAAGAAGGCACCTTGGCTTGCTCTTCCTTTGTGGATTGGGTTGTATGAGATCCATAATATCAAGCATGTTGAGGCCGAGACGGAGGAATTTTTATGAAACCAACTCACAAAAAGATAGAAAATATAGATCAACAACTTAGAAATAAGCCTCTTCGAGGAGGCAACCTCATTTACATTACACAAATGAACATTTCTTCGATGATACAAATGAAAATACCTCCTTTTTATATATAGGTGTCCCATAGGTCATAATATAATAAGATCCAACATAACAATAATAACGTAAGGGCACAATAATAATAATAATGGGCTTCTATGGGGCACAATAATAACAATATGGGGACTACATGGGCACAAAAATATACTAAGGGGGTTGCATTAATAACAATAAGGGGTTACACTAGTAGTATAGGGACCTAACATGCCCCTCTCCTTAAAAATGTGTTGTCCTTAATGCTTGAGTAGTTCCAGATGCTTTTGTATAAAATTATTGTCCTCCCATGTGGAATATTCAGTGGGTAAGTTCTTCCACTTCATGAGATACTTTGAAATTGATTGATTTCGTAGCTGTAGGGTTCTTTTTTCTGTGACTGCTTCAGGTTCCAATATGATTTTTCCTTCATCATCAAGTTCTAGCAATATTGTTTGAACTGGGATCTTGATATTAGGTAAGGTCTCCATTTCTTAAGTGCATGTAGTCTTGCCAACATTTCCTTCTCATAAATAGCTTTGTGTAAATACTTTCCTTTGATTGGACGACTTTCAAAAGCAATAAGTCTTTCTTCTTGTTTTAAAACATCACCAATTCCATTTCCTGAGGCATCACATTCCACAATAAAAGTTTTTGTGAAGTCTCGCATAGCTAAGACCAGTGCTTGGCACATTGCCTCTTTAAGATGTTCAAAGGCCCTCGTTCATTCTAGAGTCCATGAAAATGTATCTTTCTTCAATAATATTTTTTTTCAGAATGTCTTCAATCTTTATTCTAATTTGATGATATCATTAATGAAGGTACAACTTGGTGAAGTAAATTAATCCATGCAATTCATCCAATAATTCATCAATGACATGAGTGGGAAATTTATATTTAAAAGTGAATTTGTTGAGATCCCTATAATCAAGACACCTACACCATAACCCATCCTTCTTGTGCACCAATACTATTGCAGCAAAGAAAGAACTTTGATTACGTTGAATTATTCCAGCCTCTCGCATTTCTACAACCATACGTTCAATTTCACTCTTTTGGGCATAGGGATATCTGCAAGGCCTGATGTTTGGAGGAACACTTCCTAGAATCAAATGAATAGGATGATCATGATCACGAATATGTGGGAGGCATTTAGGAGTCTCAATACCTCAGAATGGTTCTCCAAAACATTTTGGAGATCTGGAGAAATAGATGATTTCGACATGGGAACCTCTAGTGAACATAATTGTGAAATTACATCCCGTTGTTTTTTCCTTAGAAGCTTTGTCATGTTGTTAGAGCTGATTATCTTTCCCGGTTTCCCTTCAATACCCCTTAATTCAACTTCCTTTCCTTCCAAAGAAATTTCAATAAATGTTCTTGAAAATTAAAAGCTATTGTACCCAAAGATTGTAGCCATTGGACTCATAGTACAACATCTGCACCACCTATTGGAATGGAAAACATTGGAATATTCAAGACATATTCCCCCATGGATAGATTGATATTATGGGAATTTCTAGAGAAATTTATGGTTCCTCCATTTCTAACCATTACTTGGCACTCTGATGTTGCATATAGGAAGCAATTCAATTCCTTGGCTATCTTACAATGAATAAAATTATGGGTACTACACGAATCAATCAACACTATTACCTTTTTATTCTTGATATGCCCTTCTATATTGAGAGTTTGAGCAATGGCAATTCCTACCAATGCATTACAAGATATGGTCGGATTCATTTCTTCTTTCTTTGGGGTTGGTTCCTGGTGTATATCCTCTTCTTTTAACGTTTCTTGATCCTTTTCTTCCTCCTCTTCACAATCAATGTAAAGTGATTTATTCTCATCACACTTATGACCTTTAGTGTATTTTATATCACAATTGTAACAAAGGTCATTTTCTCCTCTTTCTTCCAATTGTTGTAGTGTCAACCTTGTAGGTTGCGGAAGGATAGGAGAAGCAACACTTCCATATTTATAATTGTTAGTGGTAGTATTTATTGTTGCCATAATTTTTCTTTCAATTTTTATTGCTAACCTGAATGCCTTCTCCAATGAATCAGGTTCCCAAAGAAGAACCGCATGTTGAATGTTATCCTTTAAACTCCCTATGAAGACATTAGTCATTTGCTTCTCTGGAATATCATTTACCCTTATATTCAATTTTTGGAAGTCCTCAATGTGCTCTGCCATTGAACCATTTTGTTTGAGATTTATCGATTGGCTAAATAAGGTGTTGCTCTTTGTATCCTCATAATGTGCTATCATTTCCTCCATGAAAATTGACCAAGTGACAAGTGGTTTACGAGAAAAAAAAACCTTTATACCATAAAAATTGATTGGGCTCTAAATATAAAGATGCAATACATACCTTTTGTAACAATTGCACATCATGTAGATCAAAATATTTCTCCATTTGTAGTATCCATGTTATGGGATCCTTTCCATCAAGCTTGCTCATATCGATATTTTGAATATGGTGGGTCTTTAATCCAATGTCAGATTCTATAAAATCATGATTGACATTTTTTTTTTTTTTTTATCATGAGTTTCCTCTACTACCTTTTCATCATTACGAGGTCTTTCTTGTAGCAGGTTTGTCCCACCTTCCTTCAAACCTTCCATGCCTTTCTTTAAATATTCCATGCATTTCTTTAAATATACTTCCCTACCATCGATATTAGCTTCCATGGCACATATAAAAATATTTATCTTAGCTTCGATCACATTCTTCAAATCATCCATCCAATTTTTCTTACTAGGTGTTTCTATTTTCTTAATTCGAGTCATTCTTTTTCTTGCTTTTAGCAACCCGATCGTGAATCTGTTGTATCTCTGAAATTTCGGATCTCCAATGTCTGAAATTGTACCTTGTAGTAGCCCTCTGTTTCCTCTTTGCAATGCCAACAGTGTGATTGAAATTGGATTCTCCAAGAAAGAGTTATATCTAATCTCCCAAGATGACATGATTATATACTTTTTGAGTAGAGAGAACTTGTACGAAGTGCCACATGTCACTGTTTCGACCTTCAGACACATGTCACTATTTCGACCTTCGGACCTGTTGAAGCCCCACAAATTGGTTCAACAAGAAGGGGAATACCCGCCCGGTTTGGACCTTGGTTGGTAGCTCCTTTTCCGTTTGGTATAGCAGGTCTGACTGGGGATAATGGGACTAGTTTCCCAATTTGTGTGTGTGTGTGTAAGATTGATGGATGTTTGTGGCTTTAAAAGATTCTAAATGAGATAATCTACTTCTAATTCTAATCTAATGATATGCAATTGTATTCTAAAAAAGAAACGACATCTAATATTTATACTAACTTGGGGTAAGATTTTTCTGTTATGCGATCTAAAATGATTTCAAATAACAATTGGTAATAAATATCATTCAACTGTTATAAGAAAAGAATTCAATATAGATGAACTACTATGCATAAAAAGTTAGACGAAATAGTTGTGAGAAGCATATCGCATATTAAGCTGTTCACATATCAAGCACAGATAATAGCTATCACTGTACAAAAGTGCCAAATGATAACTGAGGCATTCAAGAATTAACATATAAACAACTAAGCTTAAATATCACTCTAACACAGGAGATAGAAACAGTTAAGAGATAGAAGTACCATTTATAACTAGTTCTACTCATGAGCTTCAAGTGATAACGATTTATCTCTTCTTAATCCAACATCAACTAAGAGTACAAAAGTGCAACATCAGTAGCAGATATCAGATGCAAAAATCAATAAACCTTGTTCCATTCATTCACCAAAAACCTCCTTGGAGGGTGCAAAAGTGCATGTTCTGAGGACAAGTTTTTGATAAATTTCTGGAACCTTCTCTAAATGCATGAGAAGGGTTTAAATACTACTAACTATGTCTAAAAATAACTTCTTTACAAAAATTGAGGATACGATTTAAATGACCATCCTTTTTCTAGGGAAAATAAAATAAAATTATTTCTAAAATTAAATCTAAAACTAACTATTTCTATATTTTCTCCTTAATGTCGCAAGCATTCAACATTTGCTTGATATGACTCAATTGGCTAACTTTAGCCTTTAAATGTGCTGCAAAATGGAATTAGCAAGAGCTGGCACCATATTTTCGGTACTAGGCTTACAGGAGACTGAGCAATTAGAGGCTTCCTATTACGAGAAGTTTTACCCAGGCGCTAATCGTGCATCGGAAACTACTTTTGTTTCTTAATCTGGGCTTCCTTAGTGTGATTTTTGCCTCTTGCGTGTTTTCTTGTAGCGGATGTAAAGTCGAAATTTTGTGAAAACAATGATTCTGAGAGCTCTTGACCTTGAGCCCTAAACTTCCTGTCTTGGTGTCAGTGCTGTCTAATATTCCTTTAACCATTTCTGTGTAGGGGAGAATTTTGGGCCTTGCTGCTCTTCGGTGCAGGAATGAACAAGCTAACTCTGCAACTGATGCTTTAGACGACCTTGATGAGCTTGTAGTAGCCATAAATCCCATTACTTTAGGATTTATTTCCTCAAATAGATTATGTATGCCTTCCCAGGTGAAAATACCCGCGTTTTTGTTGCATGTTGTGTCTTTGTGCAAGGGTGCCTTTTCTATGTCTCCAGATATCAGAGCCTTGCCTATTTTCACCATATTTTCCTGTACACTGCTTTGTATAACCTTTTGTCCTTCGTTCTTGCAGTTTACAAGTGAGGTGAGAGTAATGACAATAAATAACGACGAGAATACTTTGACTGCCGAAGACATTTAAAAATATGCCACCTTACGTGAACTAACTCTTTGATAAACTCAAAACTAGATATCATTAACAACTAGTAACTACTTAATTAATGAGCATTTAAAGCACATAACCAGTCTCATTTAATGGAAACACTTTTCCTTGAATAATGAACCAGAAAAATTTGCGATGAGACGATGCATCACATAATCAGAATATCGCAATATCACATGATCGCATGATCGCTCTTTCATTCTTTCATAAGATCGCTTTTCTGTTTTATCGCGATATCGCGATATCGCAATATTGCATGGTCGCATTATCGCAAACTCGTAAGTATGCGCATTTCGCGTTTAATGTATATCTTGTGAGGTGCGATCTTGCGATATGCGATATCGGATATCGGCGTTTTCTACGGTTTTTCAGCCTAAGTGCATTTTAAAGCATGCGATGTGATATATATGTTTTTAATATCTGATCTCCCATTGCAATCTCACATTCTTAGAGTTTTGGTTTGTAGGGAGGCATACTGTTATCTTTTCTGTGATACGATATCCTTTAAGGAGTGATTTTTTCTTCCCTCATCACAAAACTTAAGTTTTTTTAGATATTTTCAAAGGTATTTTCTTAAGTTTACGATGGTAAGTTTTATTGAATAGGAAATACAATCACTAATTGATTTTTTTTAATTTTAGCTAAGGGTCCCCATATGTTTAGTATTAGTCACAACACTAAATAAAAAGGGGGGTTATTGGTGGCCACAACAAGACCTAAAAACAATACAAATAAATTACAGTTCTTCCCCTTTCTGCAACTTCTTACAAAATTTCAATCTGATGCTCGGAGAGAATGTTATGATAATTTTCCCAAGGTCACATGTTTGGGATGTAATTTGGGATCCTGTAGAAACCCTAAATTTCTTGAACTATATCTCCAAAAATATAACGAAATGAGATATGAAATTCGGAGCTTCACCAAGATTTTGGCTCAAATGGATTTTAATTTCAGAGTCTAAACCTTCGTAGAAAAGAAATTATAGCGAAAATTGCATGATGACCGGTTTGAGATGGAATTCTAAAGCTTGAAAAAACCCTAACTTCCTCAGATCATATCTCCAAAAATATAGCGATAAAAGATCTAAAATTTGGACCCGAGGATCATCGAGATTGCAGATCAAATGGGTTTTTTTGAGCTTCTGAAACGTCGTAGAAAAAAATTTATAGAAAAAATAACACGATGACCTATTTGGAGCAGTGAAACCCTAGAATCCAAAGCTCTGATACCAAATGTTATGAAACCAGCTCACAAAAATATAGAAAAGATAGATCAACGACTTAGAAATAAGCCTCTCCGAGGGGGAAAACTCCTTTACATTAAACAAATGAACAATTCTTCCATGATACAAATGATAATACCTCCTTTCTATATAGATGAGTCCCAAGGGTCATAATATAATCAGAGCCGACATAATAATATTAATGTAAGGGCACAATAATAACAATAGTGGGATTCTATGGGGCACAATAATAACAATATGAGGACTACATGGGCACTAACAATAATAAGGGGTTACACTAGTAGTATAGGGACCTAACAGGAATTCAAGAGATTCAGTTTTGGCACCAGAAGTTTCAATCCATATCACCCACATCGCTTAGTACAATACCACTATACAAGAGTGTATTATCCCTAGATCCATAGGGCTTGCCATTTACCTACGGAAGACCCATGGAGATACTGCTATAACTTCTCAATGCTCAATGAACGGGTTAAAATGGCTGTAGAATGGTTGGCAGCGCAGAAGGAAACAACATTTCAAAGAGAAACAAAATCAGTAGTAGAAGAGGGCAAGAAACCTGCGCTTGTCAAAGGCAAGAGGAAGTTTGTCGACAACATAGAGGCAGATGCAAGTTCAAAGTAGATCCACTTGTATTGAAAGCATATTTGGAGATTGAGGTGAAGAGAAGACAGTGAAATAGAAGGTTTTCACAAAGATAGAGGGAGAAGCAGGATTTGGAGGAGGCAGGAAAGGGGTTGTAGGAGTTGAAGAAACAACTCAGGGAAGAACAAGAGGTATGCAAAAAAGAGAAGGAAATGAAACAGGATCAGAAATAGCAGGAGGTGAAACATGCAAACATTGATGAAACTACACCCATACAGGTTACTGATTCATCCAAACAACTAGAAAATAGCAAACAAGGTGAGTAGTTGTAGTAGTAGGATTTATCTTAGGAGATTGAACAAATGTTGGAACAAATGGACATAGATATGGTTCAGCTAGAGCTAGATCGGGACATTGACCTCATGCCCAAAGACCCAGAGGTCACTCCACTAGTTTTACTAGATTTGGGAGTGGAGCAAGTCCCAAGTGATCAAGGAGACACTAAAATCCTTGAGGACAATCTAGAAGAGGATGTGCACAACATGTCCTTTGATGAGTCACTACACAAATTTGTGCAGTCATGCAGAGTGCCCACTTTGGATGTCCATGTATCTCTTACACAGTTTGAAGAATGAGTGATCGTGTCTAATGTGCGCAGACATCCAGCTACATAAACCAATGCTACAAAGGCTTATGCCGAAGCCGCCAAATTAAGTGTTAAGTTCTTGATTTCTGAGAACGAGCGCATGGCTTAGGAGTTACAAGCAACCAAGCAAGGAGAGGAGAAAGATACAACATTTGACAGAGCAGAGTTGAATAAAGTGATACTTGATGAAGCATCAACACTCAAGAGATTCATGTGGAAGTTTTACTTTAGGTTCGTCATCGTGGATAAGTAAATTGTCCATCTTAACATTTGGCAGCAACATTGTGGTAGGAGAGCATACATCTTGTCAGAAATACACATTGTTTTTTTATCACATGCAGATATGGACAATGAGGTACAAGGGGGCCCTGTTTCACTTGCCAAAGATGATGAAGACAAAGGCAATGGAGTTGAAGGCACGTATCTTGAGTCAGATATGGAACTATGAGGAACTCCCATATCTCATCACCAGCTTACGGGCTTCACATGTACGAGTGTTTAGGAGCATGGATGCATGTGATCCCATCCATTGGCACACTCACCGAGGTGAAAGAAAATAACCAAGTCCGATTGGAGATGGACATGTACTTCAAGCAGTTAATGTGCATAGCCACCAGTGTAGACTTGGAGATGAGCACAGACACTATGCACCAGTATGTCTCTTATGAAACTAGCTCACAAAAATATAGAAAAGATAGATCAATGCCTTATGAATAGGCATCTTCGAGGGGGAAACCTCCTTTACATTACACAAATGAGCAATTCTTAGATGATAAAAATGACATGACCTCCTTTCTATATATAGGAGTCTAAGGGGTCATAATATAATCAGAGCCGACACAACAATAATAATGTAAGGGCACAATAATAACAATAGTGGGCTTCTATGGGGCACAATAATAACAATATGGAGACTACATGGGCATGAAAATCTAATAAGGGGGCTGTACTAATAACAATAAGGGGTTACACTAGTAATATAGGGACCTAACATGTCCCTCTCCTTCAAAAAGTGTTGTCCTCAATGCTTGAGTAATTCTTGATGCTTCTGTATAAATTCTTGTCCTCCCATGTGGAATCTTCAGCAGCTAAGTTCTTCCACTTAATGAGATACTCTGAAATTGATCTATTTCCTAGCTTTTGATTTCTTGGTTCTGTGACTACTTCAGGTTCCAATATGGTTTTTCCTTCCTTCTCAAGTTCTCGCAATATTGTTTGAACTGGGATCTTTTGCAACTTTTGAACGAATTCCAAGTCCTTTGGGCATATGGATATATGTGAGGCCTGATATTTGGAGGAACACTTCACATAATCAAATGAATACCATGATCATGATCATAGATAGGTGGGAGGCTTTTGAGAGTCTCAAATACCTTGGAATGATTGTTGAAAACGTTTTTGGGATTTGGAGAAATACATGATTTCGATGTGGAATCCTCTAGTGAACATAAATGTGAAATTACACCCTGTTGTTCTTTATTTAGAAGCTTTTTCATGCTGTTAGAGTTGATTATCTTTCTAGATTTTCCTTCGATACCCCTCAATTCAACTTCCTTTCCTTCCTAAAAAAATTTCAAGAAAATTTCTTAAAAGCTATCGTACCCAAAGATTGTAGTCATTAGACTCCTAGTAAAACATCAACACCACCCATTAGAATGGAAAGCATTGGGCTATTCAAAACATATTCTCCCATGGATAGCTTGATATTATGGCACTTTCCAGAGCAATTTATGGTTCCTCCACTTGCAACCATCACTTGACACTCCAGTGCTGCATATAGGAAGCAATTCAATTCCTTGGCTATCTTACAATCAATAAAATTATGGGTGCTGCCCGAATCAATCAACACTCTTACTTTTTTCTTCTTGATATGTCCTTCTATCTTGATAGTTTGAGGAGTAGTAATTTCTTCCAATGCATTACATGATACGGTCGGATTGATTTCTTGAGACTCGATGTGATCTTTCAATTCTTGAACATTTTTCTTCTTGATATGTCCTTCTATATTGATAGTTTGAGGAGTGGTAATTCCATCCAATGCATTAAAATATATGGTCAGATTCATTTCTTCTTTCTCGATGCGATCTTTCACTTCTTTAACCTTTTTATTCTTGATATGTCCTTCTATCTTGAGAGTTTTAGGAGTGGTAATTCTTTCCAATGCTTACAAGATATGGTCGGATTCATTTTTTCTTTCTCTGGGGTTGGTTCCTGGTGTACATACTCTTTTTTTGATATTTCTTGATGCTTTTCTTCCTCCTCTCCACAATCAATGTAAAATAATTTCTTCTTAGCACACTTATGACCTTATATGTATTTGTTATCACAATTGTAACAAAGCCCTTTTTCTCCTTTTTCTTCCAATTTTTGTGGTGCAACCCTTGTAGGTTGTGGAAGGCTAGGAGAAACAACACTTCCATCTTTATAGTTGTGAGGGGTAGACTTCCTTGTTTCCATAATTTTTCTTTCCACTTTGTAACAAAGCCCTTTTTCTCTTTTTTCTTCCAATTGTTGTGGTTTTTCTCTAAAGAAGGTGTTGCTCTTTGTATCCTCATAATGTGCTATCATTTTCTCCATGAAAATTGACCACGTAACAAGTTGTTTTCAAGAACAAATCCCTTTATACCATAAAAATTGATTTGGTTCTAAATATGAAGATGAAATACATACCTTTTGTAATAGTGGTACACCATGTAGATCAAAATATTGCTCCATCTGTAGTATCCATTTTACTGGATCCTTTCCATCAAACTTCCTCATATCAGCTTTTCTTTATTTCAGGAGCTCGATCTTGAAATGACTGTAACTCTATACTTTCAAAACTCAAATTTATGAAATTGTCTCTTGCAGTAGCCCTCTAAGTCCTTTTACTAACCCCACAAGTCTGATCAGAATTTGATTCTCCAAGAAAGAGTTATGCTCAATCTCCTAAGTTGACCTGATTATATAATGTTTTAGTAGAGCGAACTTGTACAACATGCCACATGTCACTATTTCAACCTTCGAATTTGAAAACTATGCACAAAAGACTACATTTTGTCCTCTTTCTATAACTTCTTATGAAATTTCAAATTGTTGCTTAGAGAGAAAGTTATGACGATTTTCCCAAGGTCACCTGTCTAAGATGTAATTTGGGAGTCTGCAAAAACCATAACTTTCATATATCATATATCCGAAAATATAGCGAGACAAGTTCTGAAATTTGGATGCGAACTTCAGTCTGATTTCGGCTCAAATGGGTGTTTTTTTAGTTTTTGAAACATTGCAGAACAAAATTTGTGAAAATGCCATGATGACCTATTTGGAGCAGCGAAAACCATAGAATCCAAAGCTATGATACCAAATGTTATGAAACCAGCTCACAAAAAGATAGAAAAGATAGATCAACGCCTTAGAAATAAGCCTCTTCAAGGGGGTAACCTCCTTTACATTAAACAAATGAGCAATTCTTAGATGATACAAATGACAAGACCTCCTTTCTATATATAGGAGTCAAAGAGGTCATAATATAATTAGAGCCGACATAACAATAATAATGTAAGGGCACAATAATAACAATAGTGGGATTTTATGGGGCACAAAATAACAATATGGGGACTACATGGGCACAAAAATATAATAAGGGGGTTGTACTAATAACAATAAGGGGTTACACTAGTAGTATAGGGACTTAACAATGTCGTTGGTCTAGTTGCACTCAAGACCATGATGCGCATGCTATTTGATGAGTTGGAAAAGGGTCCCACATCAGTGTACCTAGATGCAATGGAGGCAAGAGTTCACTTTTAGAAGGATTCCACCACAAAGTACGCAGATACCATAACAGACTACCACGCTTGGCATCAGTTTGCCACCATCGATCATCAAGGGGATGTCAATGAGTTAGTCTTCCCATAGTTGTCCGAGTCTTAGTGATGTCTTGTATGGCTTACTCAGGTCCATTTTTGTCTCATATGGGTACATGTGTAGATTGTATTGTAAACATGTGGTAAAGTGAAAGACCAAGTGTCAATAATAGAATGTAAATAGTCGTGTAAGTTGAAGAGTCACGAGGGTACAAAAGAGTCACAAAGGGGAATGTCAAGGGTCAACCCACCCTTTTCTATATATAGAACCTCATAACTCATTGTATGGGCTTTTGAGAGCCAAGCTTCTGATAGGTATACCTGAGAGAGAGCTTGGAGTGTATTGTAACGAGCCTTGGCTTCTCCATAGTGCAAAGCTAGTACATCTCTTTGGAGGAGCAAGCGACAGTGACTGTAATGTTTCACTATAGGGGCTAGTGGTTTTTCATGGTTGTATGTATGATTGGATATTTCAGTCTTTTAATATAACAAAACCAACACGTTCCATGCATATATTGTTATTGTAGTTCGACTATCGTGGTTACTTTAATGATGTATGTAGTTGTAATTTAAACATGTTTGTATGGATTATTATGTATGTGTTTGTATGAATCTAATGGAAGCATGTTGGTTGATATAATCCATCTCTTTGGATTGTCGACTATCCTTCTTTCCATATCGTGATGTCTTTCATATTGTGTGTTCCCTTTCAAGCTGCATGCTATCATAGGCTTCTAAGGGGCACACTCTTCTCCCTTTCTGTGTGTTAGAGAATTTCATGCACCTTCCTTGACATGATGCAAGTTCACACCCTTACTTCCAACAAGGACATATTACTTACCTCTGCGCACAACCACATTCAAGGTGATAATGTACTACCCACTACTGGGACTCCTACTCCAAACAGTCTCAGGTCTAGTTGGGACTTCTTACTTGGGAGATCCCTTGACATCTTGGTAGGTCTAGCACTGTCAACAACATGCAATAACTATGGCTAATTAAATCCAACTAAAGCTATGTGTGCTTTATGTTTTGTTAATATGCACATGCCCCAGATGCAAGCACTAGAGTTAACTAACTGAATCCAAGTGCACAACACATGTAAGAACTCGAGTTAACTAAGTGCACACCGCATGTAAGCACTAGATATAACTAACACTAACTAAGTGCACATCACATGCAAGAACTAGAGTTGAATTGAAGCTATATAAGTCTAACTAGGTTCATGTACACCAACACGCCCCCTTAAGCATAACTTAGGTGAGTATGATGCAAAATGAATGGACATTTTAGGTACCCATGTACAATGCATGAAAAAGAGGAGAGAGGGAAAACCCAGTGGGAAGAAACCACCACCCCCCTCCCCCCCCAAAAATATAACGTGAAAAATAGAGAAAAGACAACTACTGCACAATGGTGTCCTTCACCCAGAGACGATCTCAAGAAATTCAAACTTTTACTCAGTGAATATCTTGCTGGAGATGTTAGAAATCTGCGTAGAACTAGGACAATATTGCATATCGATAATCCCAGCATGAATCAATTTTGTAATGAAGAGCAAGTGGATCTCGATATGTTTGTTCCATTGTCGCCACACTAGATCTCTGTAAAACTTTAGTTGACTCTGATTATCTCACCATATGATAATCAAACGATATACACTGATACCAAGCTCAAAAAAGAAATTTTTTAGCCAAATGTCCTGAATAGTGGTATTAATTACTTCTCTGTGTAGGTTTTAACCCCGTATAGAAATTACCTGCATACAAATTCTAAAACACAAAACATAAACAATGCGAGAGCACAACACATTAAACACATATACACAAAGATTTTCCCCTGGATCACAAAACCAGGACTACTAGTTTGATTTTATATTATGTTCCTTTCAATGTTACAATACATATTTATACATGCTAAAGCATCCAATACCATGGACCAAAAACCATTGCGTCCAAATTCATGGATCAAAAACCATCGCGTCCAAAACCATGTGCGAAAATCATGCACAAAACCATAGGTAGGTCTACCCAACCTAATATAAGGTCCAATTTTTTTTTCCTGAGGCACTACTCCTGACCCTGTATAGGGGGGCTACTCACCCCCCTCAAACCCCTTGTGACCCCCCCTTCCCCCGCTGCATAATCGGCGCAACGAAGGGTGGGCTCTGCCACCCCTATAACCCCCTGGTTAACTACATGGGCTAGTCATGGAAAGAATATAACACAACCCAACACTATGTACTCGACCTTTGTTGATGATAAAGAAAAAAAGTGCATAGTTGGATCTTGGGTCATAAAGGTTGGTCTTCCTACTCGATGTGCACCTACCCTTTTGTCCCTTTTGTCCCTTTTGTCAGCGATGTGCTCCTAGCCTTAACTAGTTTGGTCGTGGCTCCAACAACGTTACTTTGAAAAAATTAGAGTTCTCAAAGCAATATTATGCTCTGATACCATGTAAAATTATTAGAGCATAGATACAAATCTATGCTAAAAAATAATTTCACAAAATTGCCAGAATTGAAAAATAAAATTGGAACTGAGAATGGATTTGATTACCCAATATTGATTTGATAATGAATACATAAATCTTAGTTTTACATGCAATAGCTAAGGGTAACTAATGCTAAGTTTACTTTATGTTCTGTTAATGTGCACATGCAGCACACGCAAGCACTAGAGTTAACTAACTAAAGCCAAGTGCACTGTAACATCCCAAAGGTTAGACAATTTAACAAATGTAGGATACTTTAGTGTTCTACTTAAAGATAAACTTTCAACAAAAACAAGAACACAAAGGGATCTAAAAACGAAACCACTTTATTTAGTTAATACTGCAAACAATACATGTTAGAATAATTAACATAGAAACCCTTGCCAATGGCATGCAAGGCTGCTCATTAAAAGACTCAACCATCTAAACTTTGAAGCACACTTGTGGACCCTTGATGGATCCACCAAACAAATTCATCCGTAGGGTTTCCATTCTTGGGATCAGACTAGAATTGGCCTCGCCAAGTTCTCAATAAAGATAAAATAGATAGATAACCCAGGATAATCTAAAGGCCTAGCTCTTATCCCATTTAATACGTGTTATCAACCTATTTTACCCCCTAGGATCAATGTTCCTTAGTCCTCATGCTTGTTTGACTTTACGTGTTATCAACATATTTTACCCCCTAGGGTCAGTGTTCCTTAGTCCTCATGGTTGTTTGACTTTTTCCAAGCTATAGACCTTCGTTTTCCAAATCATACTTCCCAGTTGTACAGATGGTTGCCTTAGTCATACTTCCCAATCATACGTTGGAAGTTGTTTAAATATGTTGGGAGCCATGCAAAAGACACATCAAATTCCAAGATACATTTGGAAAGTTAGACATGTTAAGGAATTGGCTGTACTTATCATAATACAAGGCGAAATTTTTATTCACCACATGAAACCTATGCGCTTCCAATTATACATACCAATGTATGTGAGTCAAGGGCTTGAGAAAAGAGCATTGACAAACCTTTATATATATATATATATATCTAGATATAGATATAGATATATATAACATTGAAATCATGTTAAAGTCTCCTTGATAAATGTAAAAGTTATGGTAATGCATGGGTGGATTTGTTGGAAAGGATGTAAAAGTTTTAAATATGAGATGTGTTACACAAAAATATCATCACCTTGATTATTTGTAGTCAATGTAGGCCTATCATCACCTATACCAGCTTCCTAAGCAAGTCTTAAACCTCAGCTCTTCAAAACAAGCTTGAGAAAAGAGAGAAAGACATAAAAAAAGCAATGTAACTCTGGTTCCACACTTTCTCTTACTTTTGCCTGTGGGCCCGCACCTTTTGTCCAAGGTATTTGCGTACTTATATGCTCTATATGTAAAGGGGAAGGTGCGTACCCTTGTAAAAGTCAAAAGGCGCAATCTTTATCTTAAAAAACTCATCTTGGGTTAATTATAGAGTTTTCTAGAAGCATTTGTTACGTGGATTGTTCGCTCCAAGTGGTTCATGCATCCCATCATAAGAGGAAATAATCCCTTGTTGAGAGGAGCTATCCCTTTGAAGGAGGACTCTATCCCTTTGAAGGAGGAGCTGGTAACTGATCTCCATTGAACTATAAATTGAGGCATTGGGTAAGTGGCCAAAGAGGTTAGAAGATGAACTTTTGAGGGTAAATGCTAGTGAAATCAAGACTTCCTATTTGAGCTTAAGAGGAGAGATCACATACCTTTTTGGCCCCATTAGGGAGTGAGTGAAGCTTGTCAAAGTAGAGGAGAATTCTTGTTGACCCAGAAGGAGCTTGTACAACATCAAGGCAAAGGTTGTAAGGTTCTTTCCTTTTGAATTAATACAATCAAGCTCATTTTTCTCAACAAGTATCTTATGCTATTTGTTTCATGGACTCCTTGACTTTCATGTTAAATATGTTTTATAATATTGGATGTTCAGGTGCTATTTAATTGTTTGCTCTGTTTGTGCTTGCAGGTTTGCGATGAAGGAACTTACTTGGATCAAAGGAGCAAAGGCATCTCCAAACTTGCGTTGGACATGAGGTAGGCCCTTAAACACATTTGTTTATCATTATTTATAAATCGTATTTAGAGAAAGATAGTGTCTGGTTGGTTTGTTTGTCATTAGGTCTTCATTAGATTCTAGGAAGGTCTGTCTTCTCCGCAAGATCAACTAATTCCGCGTGACAAAATGGCGACTCCACTAGGGACTTGATTTTTTCCTCGTTTTTCTTTGACTTGAGAAACTTGTCTTTTTGTTTTTGTTTTTGGCTTGTGTGTGGCTTTGGGTAGACTTAGTTGATATAGCTTTGTTTTTTCTTTTTCATTACTTTAGTGAAGTCTGCAGCCTGCGCTTATATCATAGTGCATACCTGTACGCACTTTGTTTTTGTGCACAGAGCGTACCTGCACCTGGGTGAGCTCTGCACCTGCGTACCCTGCTAAATTTTTGAGAATTTTGACTTTTTCTCTTTCAGTTAGTTTTATTTTGTTTTTCTAGTGGTTATCTTCTGCCCATACCTGCATGTGACTGGTTGAAATCTTTCCTTGGTTTAATTTCATTAGCATTAGGGTTTTAGGTGAAATTCCTAGGAGTTTTGCTTGTTGGGTTTGTTTTTCGATTTGGTTGTGTAATGGCTCTGAGCTTAGAAGCTGTAGGGACTTCATATCACCTTAGTGTCTACCAGTCTTCTTGAGAGTCTGACCATTTATGAAATCACCCCTTGGTGAGAAATCCACTTTGAGTTTTCTCTTTACAAAACTTCGATAAGCTTGTGATTGAAAGTTTGGATTTTCATTTTTAAAAAGGAATACAAAATTGGTTGTTCTTGACTTATTTGTGATTCTGAACAAATTAGTCCTTGGTTTGCTTGTGACCAAGTAAAACATCCTCAAAATGACTTTTTGTGAGCTTTTTACTTCAAATAGGGTTTTGTTAGTTTGTAGATCTTAAGTTTGCTTTATTCAATAGTTTTCTCAAAGATTTACTTTAGTAATAGTTTTAAATGTTTTTTAATAAAAATGAAAGGTCTCTTTTGAAAAAGCTTGTTCTTAGTAGCATTTGAGTTTTCGAATGAAAAGTGAAATTCTTGTGAAAATAATTAGTTGTCTCGTTTTTGAGTGCATTGAAACGAATACTCTTCTTTGATTTGATTGTTAAAGAAAGATTTGTGTTTTAAGTATTTGCATCCTCCAACTCTTTCTTAGCTAAAACTTCATTGAAGAGAAAAGATTAGTTAGTCATATTAAGTGCATTTTTGTAGTGATTTTGTGTCGAGTATTTACACCATAAGTTTCATCTCCATCACCTTTTGACTTAATCAAAAACCACTAAAAATCACGCTTAATATAAAATCAATCTAGAAAATTTTTTGTTTCTAGGGCTCTGATACACCAATATAGCTTAGGCTAGTATCTTGGAGTAGGGAGTAATTAACTCTCCAAGATAAGTAAAGCAAACAAGTAGCTTTATCTTGCAGTAGGAGAAATCCAATTGTTGCATTTATACTCTGGGAAAGCTCCTCTTAAAGGAGAAGCACGAGATCATGTCCAAACCAGTGTGGGAATCAATCCTTCCTCATTGGGAACGACGCCAGATATTCACGTATTACAAACGGTAAACCTCAGATTATTGTCAAGGAGCCTGGGGTCACTTGTTGGTAAACCTCGGTTTATTTCGAGGAGCCTTCAAGGGGATTGAGCTTGCTACTCTGCCCTTGCGTGCGTATCGGATCGTAGACTGTTCCCCCATGTATATTTGTTTCTGTTGGTAACCTTAGTATCCATATTCTCTAGGATTCTTCCTAAGGTGACGGTGGCGGGAAGATCCCACTGTACCTGGAGCAGACGTCAGCTAGACTCACTTGGATT